>JAWQEG010007220.1:0-33934 GCA_033782935.1 Petrolisthes cinctipes
GAATCAGTAGGCTAATTGTTCAGATGGTGGTACAGATAGCACGTTCCCTACTCCACCATCCTTCTCTCTTTATCACCCATTCCACCCATTCTCTCTCTCTCTCTCTCTCTCTCTCTCTCTCGTTCATGACCGTATACCTAACATCCCAGCGTGCCATCTGTGGACGGTGGTATAGAAATGAGTCCACTGTTTAGGTTCAGCACAGATTTTGGAGGTGATGCAGGACAATGAGTCGTCGAGTTATCTTTCTGTATGTGGTCAATTATGCAACAAGACCCACCTTGATATTTTACACACACACAAGAAAAACACGCACATTGCACAGTTACATGCATGCACACAAAACATATCATATAGGCTAGACACATATGCACCCATAAATTTCAACACACACCTACACACACACACACACACACACACACACACACACATCTTTTCTTTATAGCCACAGGGGTGACTCAGGAGGAAAAGAGCGAGCGAGATATTGGCAAGTAATAAATGAGGGTATCATAGACGAAAATGTTCTGTGATGATTTGCCTGGTTATTGCTTTACACTTTATTTAAATGTAGATGGCCAATGGAACCTATCCCCGCTCGCTACCCATCTACATATATACGGTGTGTAATGATGAGTCAGTAACCTTGGCGAACCAGAGACTCACCATTTCATATAATTTAAACGTAGAGTACAACATTGTTTAACGAATTTTGCTCTTTCCTTTTTGTTATTATAAATGGTGAAAGGTTTGGTGGTGAAAATTTCCTCTGCTCTGCTAATAGATTCCCAAGTTCTCAGTTATATATATTCCTTGCTACATTGGGAAAAGATGACCGAGGATAATAATTTTCTACAATATCATATGAAACGGCCAATGGTAGATGATATTATTAGGCTACTGTTTTTCTTTTTCTTTCCCGTCTTAATAGGGTTAATGCTACTCCAATCTATCCTACTCATTATTTTTCGTTTGTTTCTGTCTTTTTCATATCGTTTTCGTTTTTACGTTCACGTTTTAATTCTCTCTCTCTCTCTCTCTCTCTCTCTCTCTCTCTCTCTCTCTCTCTCTCTCTCTCTCTCTCTCTCTCTCTCTCATGGAAACAACAGATCCCAACATTCTCAGTGGTGTTTATTTTTCAACAGTCCGTCCATCATATTTGCCTATAGCTATATATAAACTGCATATTCGGAGCTGCCAGATGAAAATTGACAAATCAAAGCATTATAAAAACCTACCCATCGGATCTCATAGTCGCTACTTGAGAGAAAGAGTCTGACACTTTGATTATAGAGTGAAGTTTATGTTTCCTAACGATATGATGGAGGAGTACCGAGGAGGCGTTTATTTTTTCCTACCTACATCAATCAAACACTTTATGTGGAAATAGGAGTTGGGGTGAGGAATATTTACAAGTATTCATCAAAATATCATATTATGTCAGAACAATCTAATATAAATATAGATAAATCAAATAATACTGGCTTCAACTCAACATACACAGTAAGTTGGAAGCCTAAGTATAACGTAACTTGTTGAAGAATTGTCAGATTTTTTTTATTTTACTGTATTGCACTGCTAAGAAAGTTAACTAATCAACGTCTTCCGAGCTTATGTTATCGTTGTCATTACTACAGCATTATATTTATAACCAATTGTTTAAAAATAATTAAAAGGACACAAATAAATGAGTTATACCTACCTGCTTCCCTAGGTCCCGAGCTTATGTTATCGTTGTCATTGCTACAGCATTAGAATTATAACCAATTGTTCATAATAATTGAAAGGACACAAATAAATGAGTTATACCTGTCTCCCTAGGTTATAGCCAACATCACATCAAATTAGGGCTGTGATTTCCTCGAGTACCTGAAAACTTGTACATCTTTACTCTGTCATCATCATCATCTCTTCCCGTCCTAATTAAAAGAAAGTGTTGTATTACCGACCGGGGTGTGTGTGTGCACATTTTTACGGTGTAGATTTTAATTACGGGATTTTTTTTTTTTTTTTTTTCTACTTGGTGAGAGATGGGCTTGGTTATATATGATGAATAAAAGATAGTGCCCTCTTTTCCTGACATGATTTCCCTCAAATATTGGATTTTTTTTTCCCATTTCTTTTAACGGAACGTTCTCTTTGCGCTCTGGATCGAAACTGCTTAAATATTTAGCGGAGAGCAAATTGAGAGCATTTCTTTGCTTTTCTCCTTTGTACCGTACACTCTCAATCCAAAATTTGTATCCAGGTCTTGTTGAAGTTTCGAATCATTTGACATACTAGTGAACCAATTACAACCCCTATCCTGTTTCATATTTGCTTGAGCTCGCTAAATTAATACTCGATCAGGCCATTCGAAGCAAGCCTGGATACATATTTTGGATTGCGAGTGTACAATATTCGCCTTCCTCTGATATAATAATAATAATAATAATAATAATAATAATAATAATAATAATAATGCTATAAAGTGAAGGCTGGTAGCAATATATATACAGTATTATCTTTGTTTCGTAAGTATTTTCTAGTTAGTTAGTTATCAATGCAGTGTCTTGGTGATTCCTCTCTTCCCTTTCTGAATGGAGAGAGTTAAAAAAATGGAACGCTTATAGAAAACAGTCGACGATAGAGAAGGTAGAAAAGAGGAAGAAAAAAATGTCACGATAGGTAAGGGTGAGAGTGATGGAAGAGAGTGTGTGTGATGGAATTGAGTGAGAGTGATGGAAGAGAGTGAAAATAAAGAGGAGAGTGAGAGTAATGGAAGAGAGTAAGAGTGATGGAAGAGAGTGGAGAGTGATGGAAGAGAGTGAAAATAAAGAGGAGAGTGATAGTGATGGAAGAGAGTGAGAGTGATGAAAGAGAGTGAGAGTGATGGAAGAGAGTGAGAGTGATGGAAAAGAGTAAGAGTTGGAGAAGGGGTAATTTAGACCTAATGGTAAGGGAGGGGGGATTTTACTCGTACTTGAGCAAATCCGTTTTCGAGTGACTTTTGTCGTTGGTGTGCTCCCAGCTATCCATCGGGCCGGAGACAAACAACAGACAAAGGACCCGACAGATCACATTGGACATATTGTACAGTTACCCAAGAAAAGACTGCAACCAAATTTGCTGGTGTGTGGCAATATCTGGCAGCGGCTACAAAGTAAACACTCGTATTTTATCAATGGATCACTCAGAACCTATAACCTTTGTATGGATGGATGTTATTGGCTTCAGCTAATTACATTCATCCTTACATGGCCCAGGTTCGATCGATGCTCATACTGCATACACATTTTTTTTATGGGGAGGGATAGCGCCACACTGCAAAACTCGCCCTCAATCGTAACAATATATGTTTACGTTAATAATAATAATAATAATAATAATAATAATAATAATAATAATAATAATAATAATAATAAATAGGTTCTAGATCCTGATCTTTGCCCAAATCTAATTGTTTGTTGTCAGTCACGAGGTTCAACTTTGGGAAATATTTCGTTCTAATCCACACATAACTTATTGCATAATCTTGCCGGTTAAAAGACAGACAAACAAACAAACAAACCAAAAAATATAACCTCTTTGGTGAAGGTAAGTGTATATCTAGCGACATTTTAAATTTGTAGTAAATACGATTACTTCATTCTTCCGATTTTGTGAGTTTCTTTTGTTCGTACCAAATTAATTGCACATCTTGTTGTCATTGTTAATTCCTGTCAAACAAAGTTCCTTTCTTTTTGAAGTCAGTAAAGTTTTTTATTTGTATTTAAATCGGTTATCACAAGGATTTAAATATTTATATTGTCACTTGCTCATTACAATAAATATAAAGAACACTTTTTATAAAATGCTGTTCGATGAATTTTCACTTTGATGATATTGCGGTTTTCGTTATAATCAAAACATCAGAAGGATTATTTTTAAGACATTCATTTAAGCACATTGTAGCGAAAAGTGTTGTCATGATAATATAGGTGAAATGGCCCAGAGGTATGTTGTATATTGACTAAAATATTTATATGTTCAGATACTTATTCAAAATTATCAAGTCCATATCACTCATTAAATAAAATGTAAATATATTTGGACATTATTTGGAAACTATGATTAATGATACATGTCATAATAATCCACTGCAGATCTGGGAAAGTTATTAATTTGACTAAGTAAGTGACTAGCTTTACAATTATTAGGTTACCCAATAACGCTGATGTTTCTGTATCCTGGGACTTCTCTCTACTAATTATCCTCAGTGTATTAACAAACTGTTTGGGCGAGTATTATCTGATGTAATTTATATTACAAAATATAATGCCACATTTCCAGTTGGTTTAGAGTAATAACCTTAATGGATATATTATTATTGATACAGAAAGCCTTGGTACAATTAGCTGTTAATAAGATTGAATTAAGTCGTTAATGAATTCAGTAATTAAATTTTTTTTTTTATATACATGTGCAGTAAAATTTAAGAAAAAAAACTAGTTTCTTTTTGTTTGTCTATGGGTTGCATTTCATTAATCTAACATTATATTAGCGCTTATCAAATTTGTATTTAATGTTTGTTCTTCACATAGTCCTACCCACATCATGAGTTTACATAGTACTACCCACACCATGAGGTACTACCCACACCATGAGTTCCCATGATTGATTTTTTACCCTGATAATATCATCAATCAATAAATCGTATCTGATTTAAGTGAAATTATTGAAAAGCTAGAGATTTTCCTCTTTACGGGGTGTTATTGGCCATAATGAAGCTTAATAGAGGGTTGATGTGTGCTGAGACAGGAAAACTGTTTGTATTTTTCACTTGTCCAAAGTAAATTGTGCCAATTAGTAGGAACTTGATACAGTAAAAGTGATTTTTGTAAATCAGCTAATTAAGTGTTTTTCGAGAATCATCGAATTTGATGATATTCGGAAATCTCCGAATTTGGTAATTTTCGTAATTTGCCGAAATCGCTGATTATCTGAAAGTCAGGGAATTAAGAGATCTTCAAATATCAGCGAATTAAGTGATTTTCGAGAATAATCTAATTCAAGTTATTTTCGAGAATCAACGAAATAAGTGTCGTCACTCTGGAGGTTTTTTATGCCCGCTAGAGTTGCAAAGGTTGTGTCCTCCGGCGAGTTTCCTACTAAATGGGAGGAGAAGGCTTGTGGATGGAGGAATTGCAAAGAGCTACCTGATTGGGTGAAGGTATAGGAAGGAAGAGGTGAGGTACGTGGAAGGAGATATAGGGAGGAAAAGATAAGAGGCACATAGGTAGAGGTGTGGTGGAGGGGAAGAAACAGAGGTGCGTGGGAGGAGATTTGGGCAGGAAGAGTCAGAGGTGCGTGTGAAGGAGCCATGAGCAGTGAAGGGGGCGGGGCTACCTGGAGGCTCTGGTTCTTCACCACCCTCAACTCATTCCTTCTACTCCTCCATACACTCCATATTCACTCCTATGCATTCCCCACTACTACTTCACTTGTGTTCTCCCTTTTATATTTCACATCTCCCTCCATTCTTAAATCTTTCACCACTCTACAATCCTTATTTCACTGCTTAATAATCCCTTGATATTATAGCCTATATCTCCCTTGATTCTATTTCGATGTATATACCCCTTTCTCTGCTCCACTTTTCACAGGTATCGTATTATCCTCATCAACATAATATTTTACTCCATTTCTTACTCGATGCATTCCAACCTTCCTGTAATACTTCCTCTTAATATTTCCTTTCATATACAGCTCCCACCCTTATTCCCAAGGTTGTAATTTCATCTAGTTGCTCACTCCACTCTTCTCACCACCATCATCATCACCTCCACCACCACCACACCCCCTTCCACCCCTGTCATTCCACTACCACCCCACTACCACTTTCCCCTGTTCTGCATCACCTCTCCCCTCCCCATTCCCCCCTTTGCCGGAAATTCTCTGGGTTACAGGTCGTGCCGAGGTTGACCCAGGAGTAAAGGTGGTGAGGGATGGGGGCAACCTAGGGCTACTCTCATGTGTTGGGAAGGAGGGGAGAAAAGGAGGGAGGAAAGGGGTCATCTGAGGAGTGAAGGGGCGTACCACTGTGTATTAGGGTCTTCCTGGGGTTACATTCGTGTGGTGGTGGTGGTGGTGGTGATGGGAGAGGGGAGAGGAGACTACTCTGGTATGTTTGTTGCTCCTGGGTGTTGTGGTGTTATTGATACTGGTGTTGTGTTGTTGTTGGTTGATGAACAGGTGTACAGGTATGCTCAGTTATTGTTCGGGGGGGTTTCCTTACAGTTTTTACCTCATTGTGTGTGTGTGTGTGTGTGTGTGTGTGTGTGTGTGTGTGTGTGTGTGTGTGTGTGTGTGTGTGTGTGTGTGTGTGTGTGTGTGTGTGTGTGTGTGTGTGTGTGTGTGTGTGTGTGTGTGTGTGTGTGTGTGTGTGTGTGTGTGTGTGTGTGTGTGTGTGTGTGTGTGTGTGTGTGTGTGTGTGTGTGTGTGTGTGTGTGTGTGTGTGTGTGTGTGTGTGTGTGTGTGTGTGTGTGTGTGTGTGTGTGTGTGTGTGTGTGTGTGTGTGTGTGTGTGTGTGTGTGTGTGTGTGTGTGTGTGTGTGTGTGTTCATCTGAGTGCATGTTTATGTGACAATACAACATGTCCAATACGTGATCGGGTTGAATGAATGTGTTTTTACTACATTTTGCTGTAACAAACATGGATTTAGATAATTCTTGAGCGAGTCAATGTATATACGAGTACGTATTATCAGTTATCTTTAACAGTGATTACTTTTGCGTATTAATTTTTTTTTCTTAGAGCCACTGTTTTATGTGTTCATATTACTGAGAGTTTTATCTCGCTATTCATATAAAACAACCTTCGAATGTTATATTATGATATACATGAAGCAAAGTTTTCCTCGAGCATTATTTGTTATCGTATGTGCTGTTCGTGTTTTCGTAATTTTATATTCCGTTCTATGTTTTTATTAACGTGTCACGTATTTTAATTTGTATATTTTCTATTTTTACAATTCTGATCTTTGAACAGCTTTGTGTATTGTAAATGTTTATGTTATTTAGGCGTTTCTCAAACATTTTTTTGACACTCGTTCGTGTACTGATGTGCGACTGTATGAATGTGCGTTGTGTACGCTGCATGTGCTGACCTACGTGTGCTTATTGCGTGCTTTGTATGTATGTATGTCGGTGCATGCGTGCGTATGAGCCTCATCATGTAGCGCCCAGAGAATGAAGGGAAAGTCAAATCAAATTATTATGAATCTCCTCATCTCACAACCATACCCAAACTGGTTCACCACTTTCCAACCATACCCAAACTGGTTCACCACTTTCCAACCAAACCCAAACTAGTTCACCACTTTCCAACCAAACCTCAAACTGGTTCACCATTTTCTAACCCAACCTAAACTGGTTCACCAAAAAATCCTTGTTGGGCTACATACTATCCACGGTACACCCTTCATACCCCAGTGTATACCCCCCTGCCTCAGTATATCCCTCCTGCCTCAGTATATCCCTCCTGCCTCTGTATATCCCTCCTGCCTCAGTATATCCCTCCTGGCCCAATTTTCCCTTCCTGTCCTAATATACTCCCGGTATGAGCGTGTAGAATTAAATTAGATTGTATTATCTGCCCCAGCTGCTTCAGTCCCTAATTATTTGTTGTTTAATTAGAGCGTGTTGGATGAGACATGGAGATCACTGAACATACCATCCTCTAGGTTTGTGGTTTGTTTAGATTGTTTGTTTGCCTTAAGGGGAGATTCTCTTGATTGTAAAAGTGGAAGGTCTCTGATTCCTACTAACTATACTAGAAAACAGACGAACTCAATGGTACAGTCACGAGCACTAATAAGGTAGAGACAATAAATAAATGCACAATAAGATCTCCATTGGAATTAGATTGTTGGTGAATTGGACTGTTTAAAGCTTCAACCAAAGCTGTATACTTATTAGTGCTCGTGATCGTTCTTATAGGAATATAGGGGATCTGTTTCCAGGTATAGTAAGGAGGAATCTTTTTCAGTAGACTTCCAATTCACCAACAAGATAATCTCTCCTCAAGTCTTTGGTTCCTGACCTTCTTGCTGTAAGTAAAGTAATTTAGCATTAGCCGGAGTGCAGTAGTTAAAGAGGAGTAATAATTTTTAGAGTATTAACGACCCTCAGGAGAAAAATGGTCATTAGTGCATTGTTGATGACATTTTGGGGTCTAATCAGCTAATGCTTTGTGTATTAAACCGATCGCTGATATGCTGGAAATTTTTATAACAATACTATTACTTAATGTTGAAGGGGAAGAGAATGACTGCCATCCCTTGTAAGTCGAGAGGCTTTTTTACTTGGTGGATGAATTTTTGGAAGTGTTTTGAGCAAGTTCAACAATTTTATATCCATCTTGTGTCGCATCTTCCTGTTGGTACTGAAATAACCCGTGAATACACCATCTCGAAAATTAATGCACATAATTACGTTGCTTTAGAAGTGAGAGGGGGGGGGGGGAGAAGGGACCGGCTAAGGGGTAGGGGTAGGGGGCGGAGAGTCGCTGCTTTAAGTCCTCTCATCAAAGTCCGTGGGGGCGAGTGAGAGCCTGTGTGTCTTGGGGGCTTTCCTGAGGCCACGGTATCCACACTTTATCTCCTGTACGACACAGTGAGGCGCTAATGACTCCTTGTTTGTCCCTTACCTCCTCCTCCTCCTCCTCCTCCTCCTCCTCCTCCTCCTCCTCCTCCTGTTGCTCTCCCGGATATTCCTTCCACGCTTCCCTCCTCCTCCTTCCTCCTCCTCCCGACTTCTTCTCCTCCTCCCGACTTCTTCTCCTCCTCCCGACTTCTTCTCCTCCTCCCGACTTCTTCTCCTCCTCCCGACTTCTTCTCCTCCTCCTTCCTCCTCTTCCCGACTTCTCCTCCTCCTCCTCCCTCATCTTCCCTCCTCTTCCTCCCTCATCTTCCCTCCTCTTCCTCCTCCCTCCTCCCTCCTCTTCCTCCTCCCTCCTCTTCCTGCTAATTCTCTTCGCCTTGTCTTTTCATTCTCATTCACTTTTCCCCCTTGCTTTTCCTCATTGTGTTCTTCTCTCCCTCTCTTCCTTAGTTTTCTTATATATTTTTCTCGCCTCCTGCATCCTTTTGCTGACACTCCTTTTACTTCTTTACTCATCCTTTCTTTTTCTTGCTTCCTTGTACAGTACTCTCATGGATGGGGTTGAGAATTTTTATCGAGAATGGTGCCTCGTCTTTTGTGGAATGTTATATAATATTCTCTCTCAGATATTATTCCTTAGTCACTGTAGTCTCCTCTTCCTTTTCATTCTGTCATCATTTCTCCTTACATTGTCCTCCGTTTCCGTACCCATCCTCGCCTTTCATTAATTCCTCACCCATCAACACTTCTCTTCCGAAGATTTTGCACCAACCTTCCTCGCCTCTCCCCATGCAGCATCCCCCCACCCCCACGTATAACCCTAACCATAAGTCCCCTACATAACCCTCTCTCTACTCCCCAACCCACCTTCCTTACCTTCCCTCCAAAACCCTAGCTCTTCACGCCCCCTCCTCCATCCCTCCCTCCCCCCCTCAGTGTTCCTGGTGACAACACGGCTCTTAGCTACACGGGTAGTTAATTAAGGATGACTGAGACAGGACACAAGCTACCCATCCCCTCTTCTCCACGTCCCCTTCCCCTCTCCACCCCATCCAATTCCCGTCCCCTTCCCCTCACCACCAACTTCCCCTCTCCACCCCATCCCTTTCCCCTCTCCACCCCATCCACTTCCCGTCTCCTTCCCGTCCCCTTTCCCTCTCCACCCCATCCCCTTCCCGTCCTCTTCCCGTCCTCTTCCCGTCCCCTTCCCGTACTCTTCCCGTCCCCTTCCCCTCACCACCTCATCCCCTTTACTCCCCTCCCGTCCCCTCCACCCCTCCCAGTTCACGCTATCTACCACCTCAGGCGTCGTCAGAGTCTAAAACAAAACAAAAAATAATCAATGCGTCCGTGTTATCCCCACACCTAAAAAATATCGTGCCCATGTTAGGAAATGTGCTGTTCAGTGACGAGATGGGGACATAATTTAGCGTATTGACAGAGTTCAGTTTTTTCCCGCTAGGTCTCGATATAATTTGAAATGTTGTATATTAGCTGCAGTGAAGAAACCTGTGCTACTCTGCTTTCCCCGGCACTGTATCCCCACTACCAGGAAAATGACCCGTGTGTACTGATGCCATAGAGCGCAGTATCATATAGAGGGTCGGGGGCTGATGAGGGACCCGGTAGTCGAGGGGTGGGGGGGGGGGAAGGGTTAGGTCCGGCCTGATTATCATAGGGTATTTATTTCTGAATTTCACGGCTGGGACGGCCCATCAGAGAAGGCCAGCCAGCCCCGTATAGAGGGATATATAAGCACCAAGTGTAGTCGGTTAGGGTCATACCTGCTTCTTTCTATCATGCCTTGTATTTCATCAAAGTGTTTCGTCACTATTGAAGTTCGCCAGTAACGGGACCTTGTGATTTAGTCAGAATAATGGAGGTTAGTGAGTCCTTCAAATATTGTCACGAAACACCACCTACAATATATGGAAGGAGCTTGTTTCGTGGCAAAGTCAGGAGGAATCAGAAGCCCTCCAATTCTCATGCACGATCACAAGGTCCTTAATTAATGACAAAAAAAATATTTCGTGATTTGTAAAGAGGGAGAAAACGTGGAAAACGAAAGATGTATGTATCATAGACTGAAGAGACGTAGAAGGGAAGTGGGAAGAGAATGAAAACAAGAGAAAGGCTAGAATGAACTGAAAATGAAAAATGTTTCTCTCTCTCTTCCTACCTTTCTTTTTCTTTTCTCCTTTATCTCCTTCCACCCTTACTCTTTCTGCCTTTACCCCCTTACCACTCCCCCTACCCCTTCCCCCCTTCCCCCTTACCCTTCCCTTACCCTTCCCCTTCCCTTACCCTTCCCCCTTCCCCCTTACCCTCTCCTCCTTCCCCCTTACCCTCTCCTCCTTCCCCCTTACCCTTTCCTCTGATGGCCCACCCGTCAAACTTCCCCACGGGAGGGAAGATCGTGTAACACAATTTCCAACCTATTTAATTATCAAGTTATATCGTAAAAATTCGAGTCATAATAGGCACGTGTAATTAGGAGGAGTTGGACAGGTGAGAGATAAAGGGAGGAGGACTTGGAGAGGGAGGTATGTATAGGGAATGTGAGTATTATTTAGGAGACACTAGAGAGGGAAAGTGAAAAAACGAAAGAAGAGAGGTATAGGGAATGTGAGTATTATTTAGGAGAAACTATAGAGAAAAAGTGAAAAAAAAAATGAAAGGAGAGAGGTATAGGTAATGTGAGTATTATTTAGGAGACACTAGAGAGGGAAAGTTAAAAAAAATACGAATGGAGAGAGGTAAATATCATAGTTGAGGGCATATTATCACAAGTATAAAGAAACACATGATGGTATTCGATGACAACCACCTACCTATCTTTGTTTGTTTGTCCTCTCAGCTCACTATTTATCTATTATTATTATTATTTGTTTACATTTCTTCTCCTCCCCACCCCTTCCCCTTTCACTACTCTCCTACCTGTGTCTCCCCTCCTCCCCACCCCTTCCCCTTTCCCTACTCTCCTACCTGTGTCTCCCCTCCTCCCCACTCCTTCCCCTTTCCCTATTCTCCTACTGTGCCTCCCCTCCTCCCCACCCCTTACCCGTTCCTTACTCTCCTACCAGTATCTCCCCTCTCTCCCTCCCCCCACTATTGCCTGTCCCCTCTTCCTCCACCCTCCCCTCTCAAGCGACTCCACCCTCGCCTGACTGACCACAGATCCTCATTTGCGATATATAGAAACGCAACCTTGGCCGTGTGTGTGTGTGTGTGTGCGTGTGTGTGTGTGTGTGTGTGTGTGTGTGTGTGTGTGTGTGTGTGTGTGTGTGTATGTGTGTGTGTATGTGTATATGTGTGTGTGTGTGTGTGTGTGTGTGTGTGTGTGTGTGTGTGTGTGTGTATGTGTATGTGTATGTGTGTGTGTGTGTGTGTGTGTGTGTGTGTGTGTGTGTGTGTGTGTGTGTGTGTGTGTGTGTGTGTGTGTGTGTGTGTGTGTGTGTGTGTGTGTGTGTGTTCATTCCACTCTGTCTTCAGCAGTTTTTCCCACGTTTCCAGTTTTCCAGCATTCCTTGCGGGATCGAAACGTTGTAAATAAAAGGCTTGTTGTCCTCATACGGTGTTCGTTCGTCTTTAGTCTTGAAAACTTCCCTTCGTCCGTCAGTGCTTCTTACTCTTCCTTCTACATACATTCTTTCCTGTAACAGATTACCTTACCTTCTTTCTCTTCCTTATTTTCCCTCCAATTCTCCCTCCGTTTTCTCCTCTTTCTCCTCCTCCTCCTCCTACATATTTTCTCTCTCATTCCCCAACTTTCCTTCTGCCTACCTATCATTCTTCCCTCCTTCCACTCCTTCCTTCCCTCCTCCCACTCCTTCCTTCCCTCCTCCCACTCCTTCCTTCCCCTCCTCCCACTCCTTCCTTCCCTCCTCCCACTCCTTCCTTCTCCTCCTTTCACTCCTTCCTTCCCTCTACTCTGTCCCACCTTTTGCTTCCCTCCCCTACCCCCTGCAGAGATAACTCACCTGATAAGCCCAGGTAGGCCGACACACTGGAGATTAATCTAGCAATATTTCTAGCGCTGGCCACATCCTCAAGCCATTGTCCTTGGGTCCACCTCGAGGCCAGAAGGCGCTCGTTTCATGGAGGTTCTCTAAGGGTTCTTTTTTTATGTCTCCAGAATGGGAACTTTGACTCTAGCGCACTCCGCCGCTTAGCCCCTTCTTTGCCCAAGGTTTAATGGGATTTTTGCCCTGGGGGAGTGAAATATATTTTGCCCTGTAGATCTGTAACTGGGAAGGTTATCCGGAGGGTGCGTTTGTGGGTTCCTGTGTGTGTGTGTGTGTGTGTGTCTGTGTGTGTGTGTGTGTGTGTGTGTGTGTGTGTCTGTGTGTGTGTGTTCCTGTGTGTGTGTTCCTGTGTGTGTGTGTTTGTGGGTTCCTGTGTGTGTGTGTGTGTGTGTGTGTGTGTTTGTGGGTTCCTGTGTGTGTTTGTGGATTCCTGTGTGTGTGTTCCTGTGTGTGTGTGTTTGTGGGTTCCTGTTTGTAAAATCATTATATTCGCTGTATGATTAGCGTATATTTGTGCGCGCGTGTATATGTTTATCAAGCCAAACGTTTCTACAACAGCTGACTATAATTTGATATCTTGTTTTGGAAGCCTGTCATGTAAAATCACTGATAAGCAAAATGTCTTACATGGATTATAATTGTTGCTCTTCCATCAATTTTCAGCTTAAGGAAGTGAGTGAGAATTATAACTAAAGTACCATTTTAGATTACTGCATTAATATTATTGTCGTAAGATATTACACTATAGCTACTACAAAGGCAGTTCGTGTTTAATGTTACCCTTATTATTCCTTGAAAATATCTATATTATCACAGCTTGCAGGATGACATTGACATATACAGTAAAAAATTTTCCAAGACTGTAGACTACCTGTATGCCCTTCCTTCCCTATGGGCAGGTGGTGTGAGACGGGGCAATGGTTTATCTCACCTGTGATAAGGGTAATTAGGAGAGGACAAGATTAAGCACATCATTACCGTCGGATCCTTTTAACCTTCCACAACACACGAGTCACATGTCGTCCGTTCGGGTTTTAGGTTTTGGTGTTCTGTTCTAATGATACTTGGCATTTACTTGGCTTTTAAACAATAGCTAAAGATTATACTTTTATATCACATTAATATGAAGTATAATTTCGTACTATGAAGAAAATACTGATCTTGTCCAAAGGTTTAGAAACTATTTCAATTAATCAATAAATATCGACTTCCCTCATTTTTTGTATATACTTGGATTACGATGGGTTTTGTGTCGTTCCAGGAATTAAGATCCCGCTGTCCAAGAGTCAATATAATAAAATGAATTATGTTTGGTGTTCAGACGTATCACTTAGTGGGAGGAAATGTCTTCATCCTGAATAACTGGCACCAATAATCGTACAAACTTACTAATCATTATTTCAGTATACCTGGTACCGTAACTCCTTTGGGGAAGTAGGTACGTCACATATTACCACGGCATTTCAGAATAC
This sequence comes from Petrolisthes cinctipes, assembly GCA_033782935.1. Lineage (NCBI taxonomy): Eukaryota > Metazoa > Arthropoda > Malacostraca > Decapoda > Porcellanidae > Petrolisthes > Petrolisthes cinctipes. The sequence continues at coordinate 14,116 of JAWQEG010007220.1, forward strand.
AGAAAATCGAATAATGTCCCGTAATCGCTGCCTACAAGAATTTTGGATATTACTGATAAACACCATATTCTTTTCAAGTTCCATTATGCCAAATACACACTCGCTAAAACAAAGGAGCTCTAAGGAGGGGTTGGATAGTTGTGGAAACATTTCGTCCGTCTTACTACGTTTTTTTAGAGCCAAATTTGAGTAGATTCTTTTAAGCGAATGTACCCGAGACAGTTAATGTAGCCCCGAGGTACAAAAAATGGTCAAAATATATTATCTGATTCTAGCTTTTTGAAACTCTCGAGAGCAAAATTTCAATCTTAATGAGCTTCTCGTTCCCATTGCCAAACCCTCTCTTTTCTCCCGACCTCTTTGTCTTCTATATTTTCTCTCTCCTCCGTCCTCTCTTGATAGTCTTCCTGTTGTCTCCTTTACCTTTTCCCCTTTTCCCCATTCGTTACCCACACATCCTCTCTTACCCTTCGCTCCTTCTCCAGTCATTTCTTTTTTCCCTTCATTTCCATTCCTCTTTCTTAGCTCATTTCACCTTCACCAAACCCTCTCACTCTTCCTCAGACTCACCCTCCCACCCATTCCCAACATTCTCGCTATATTCACTGTACACCTCGTCCCCCCCTTCCCCCCCCCCCTTCCCCACCTTGATCCTTCCCTTCTTCCCTCTTCCACCCACCCAACCTACCTAACCTACCTACCTACCTACCTACCTACCTACCTACCAGAGACACATTTAGCATTCACCGGAAAATTTGCAAGACAATAGCAGGAATTACACTATGTAAAAAAGGGTCCCTGTCATTTCCATACACGAGTCATGCGGCCGGTGTCTCTTGGAGCAGATCAACCCCCGTTATTAACCTCATCCAGACCCGGACCTAATCTACCTTAATGGATTTGCTGGACGGGAATATTTGCATGTGTCTCCTGGAAAGAGGTTTGGCTTCGTTTTGGGAGGGGGGAGATTACATTTTGGGTGCGGGTTCTTCTCGTTCATGTAAGTGCTTTTATTTCTATCAGATGATATGCATTAAATTTTGTGAGGACATTGGTGAAGTTCAATTTACTGGTGATGAGGTATGATTATTTTATCTATTTTTTTTTTTTTTTTTTTTTTTTTTTTTTTTTTGTACTAGAGGTTTGGCACACCACGAGTTGATAGCCCGACCGAGCAGTGGTAGTGTTATTATGGTGGTAGTGGTAGTACCGTAGTGGTAATGATGCAAATGTTAAAGGTAATGGTGGTGGTTCGTGGTGGTGAAGGAAGTGGTGGTGGTGAGAGAGGTAATGGTGGAGAAGGAGCCCGAACCCTTCCACCGTCACCACCAATACTACTACTACCAATACCAATATAACCACCATTGATACCACCACCACCATCACAACAACAACAAAACCACCACCACCTCAACCTCTAACAACAAAACCACAACCTCAACCACAACAGAAGTAACCACCACTACTACCACAACAACAACCACAGCCACAACAAAAGTAACAACCACCACCACTACCACAACAACAACAACATCAACCACCAACACCACTACCACAACATCAACCACTAACAATAAAACAACAACAAAATCACAACCACCACCACTACCACAACAACAACAACAAAAGTAACCACCGCCACTACCACAACAACAACCACAACACCCAACACCACCACCACCACCACTACCACTACCACCACTACTACCATAAATAGCAGCGATGTATCACGGGCCCTAGAACCCCCTGTCACTTTAATTACATGTCCAGTCATACCAAAATGATTGCGTCAGATAAGCAGCTATTTACAGTGAAAATGCCTATGGTAATTGCTGGTGTATGGGGCCGTATATTTCAGATTTGTATCGTGGTATAGGGCGGCTAATGCCAAGTTTTGGACTCTGATCTTTAGTGTGATACCCATCCTGAGGAGTGAGAGACGGATGAACCCACTACATCATTTTCATTGCGTTCGTTCCTTCCCTTGTGACTTACGCTAACTTGAGCCCATTAGCACTTTACCCTTGGCTCTACATCCTCTTCTTTACACTATTCCGTGCGTGGTTGGCGTTAAGTTGGACCCATTAGCACATAATCACTGGCTCTACATAATTTTCGTCTTATTTATTCCCATGTGGGTTACGTTTGAAGGAGTCTGTTAACACGTCAGTGCTCGTTTATTTGTGTTCTTTTAATTATTACAGTCTCGCGTAACTCAGGAGTATCTTAGACCTTTATTATTATTATTATATATAAATTGTATGCATTGCCACACCCATGGAGTAAAGCAAAATATAATGACACCAGAACCCGATAGAAGAGAGAGATAATATATATATATATATATATATATATATATATATATATATATATATATATATATATATATATATATATATATATATATATATATATATATATATATATATATATATATATATATATATATATATATATATAATGTGTGTGTGTGTAAAAAATGCAGAATAAAGAGGGGGAGTAAAATGAATTAAGAAAAGGAGAGAATAGAGAGGGATCAGAAAGAAAAAAAATAGAACCAAAACAAATCGAGTCCGTCCATTTTGAGGTCTACTCGTACAAGTGGCGTGTGGAACCGATGTGGCCTTTATGGTGTAATCTCGTCCGGCTTGATTTCGGTTGTCGATACAGGTGGGATTATTGGGTTGGGATACTAAATTGAGTAAATTATAGCTTCCCCGTGCGTGCCTTAGTAAGAGCTACCTGACCTCCACATCCAAAGTTACATTGGGGGGATGAACTGAATTACGCCGCCTGCCCCCCTCGTCTCTCTACACTACACACCCTTCAAACTCATCATCCCTCTATGTGGTCTCAAGCATAGATACGTTTTCCTTGGTGGTATTCTGGTTTCTGGCGGAGTAAGATTGGGTGTTCTGGTCGTGCTGGGTTTGCATGTGTAAGGGAGAGTCAAGGTGAGTATGTGAGTGAGTATGCTGGAGAGGTGGCGTGTGAGGTGGGTCGCGTTGTGGTGCGTGAGAGGGTTAATGACAGGTGCCCGGGAACAGTATCTCCCCCACCATCTGATGTGTGGCAAGGGATGGGGGACGGACTCTCTGTGGGGGGTGATGGGTGCCATGAGAGGAGGGGGAGGTTTGAGAGGTGAACAGATGGAGATGTGAGGCGCGTCAGACGAAGAAGGGAAAAGAATTTGTGTGAGAATGGAGGTAATTTCTAGCATAGGAAAAGCAGGAGGGAAAGAAGCATGTAAAAAAAAAAATTCAAGCAACACACACGCAGTTACAATTATTATGGAGACGTGTTGCGCTGCCAATCACTGGCAAGAAGCATAAGCTCTCGTGTAGAATGAGAGCTCTCATGTAAACATTTTATCTTCCCAGAGCAAAGAGTTACTGATTGTCATATGTTTTTTTATCATAAGATCACTATGTCACAAAGCACCCTCGTTGGAACTGAACCAATACTGTTGGCTACTGCTGTAGTATTCGATGTATTCAATCATACCCAACTTTTTGCAAAGAGTAGCTAGTTTGTAATTTTTAAAATGTTATTGTGCTTTTAAGTTTGCATGCGTGTGTGCATGAACAAGAGCGTGCTGCTGGTGCAATGAATGAGGGTACTACCAGGACACGATAGTAAAGAATCGAAGAGAACATGTTTTGATAATAAATAAATGATTCGGAGCAGCGGAGACAAGAAAGCTAATATATGGGAAAACTAGAGAATGGAGTAAACTGTAAGCACTATTCCACAGAGCTAGACCAGGTGGATGGTCGGTAAGTAAAAACAAAAGCGATCAGATAAGGTGATGTCACTTGGACCTCCTCCCACCTGGGTGTTGGAATGATGAAGCGAACAACTGCATGTTGTGGCCACACCATCCATATAACACACGACTCTTATCTCCAGAAATATCTTGTTTTTTTGCTTTGTTTTTTTAGGTTAATCATGCATGCACATTTCTCAAGGTGTGCTCGCTTCTGTGTGCCTGTGTTCACCCTTCATTGGTGTTCTCCTAATATGGTGTAATATGTGCAGCTGTCAGTAGAAAATGTGCACTGAAAGTTTACGTAAGGGATGTGAGGAAGGTGATCTACTTGCACTACATTCTGACATATCAAGGGTTTTATATATATATATTATTATGTGAAAATGATATGTTAACTGTTCATCATAATGCCAAAGTTGTGCATTACTTTGCATTTCATCATGTGCCTTACCTTGATGCCCATATATGTTGAACCAAACTACATACTCGAAATAAAAATACGTCCTACTAGACTCTTTGAGGGAATTTCCACCTTCATCCGTGGTGCCGTAATGCTTGAGGGAGTCGTCTGTTTTGGTCGAATCTGAAGGCTACCGATTCCTCCAAAAACAGTGCAATAAAACAGATCCTCTACACTGATGTCATTAATTTTTTTTTTTTTTTTTTTACATAGTTTGGAGGAATAGGTTGCCCTCTATAATTCGTCCACAATAAGACTAGTGTTCCCCTTAATTAAGATAACGAGTGGCAAGTTGCTTTATAACACCGGATACACAGTTAACTAGGTTCACTCTTTAACACCGACGAGGGATAGTGCAGTAGAACCTTTCGTCTGATATGGGCATTATAAACTTAGTATCATTGGAGTTGTAGAGAAATATATAAAAGAGGGGGAAAGAGAAAAATTATAGTTAGGTGAGGAGAGAGAGAGAGAGAGAGAGAGAGAGAGAGAGAGAGAGAGAGAGAGAGAGAGAGAGAGAGAGAGAGAGAGAGAGAGAGAGAGGGGGGGGGGGGGCGCTGTGGCTGGAGGGGGAGGGGACGGGGACTGAGGGGACAGAATTGACTGAACATGGATGGAAAAATAAATAGAAAAGCGGTAGAACGAGAAGGGAATTGATGAAGGGTGAAATTGGAGGATAGGAACTGGATGAATAAAAGTGGGAAAAAAAAACGGAGAGAGAAAGTGGAAAAATCATCTAGTATGGGAATTAAAAGCGGCAGTGGTGTATAGAAAAAAAAAAAAAAAATGGAAGTGGAAAGAAAAAAAAATGCTATAATAATGAGATATAGGCTTTAGAAAAATAAACACCAATGATGTGGCTGGAATTGGAGCCCACGTCAGCCTGAGGATTGTGAAATTCTGAAATGTAAATACAATGCTCTTTTGGTCTTTCGTTTGACACACTCAGGTTCGTCTTTCAAACTACAATGTCAGTGAAACTTAAATTGACCGATATGATGAAGTGCAGCATTTATTTATACACCTTAATTAATTAAAGAAATGCATGGATGGGACCAAAGGATTGATTTATTTATACACACCCAGGAGGATCGTCTTTCAAACTCCAATGTTAGTAAGGCTTAAATTGGATGATATGAGGAAGTGCAGCATTTATTTATACACCTTAATTAACGAAACAAATACATGGGACCAAGGGACTGATTTCTTGATACGTAGAATATAATGGTTGTCCCAAGTAATTATTAAATGTGTCGACCGACTATGAGAGTGTTCATCCCCAGTGCGAAGTAAAAAAAAAAAAAAAACAGTGGTACATATTTTTTACCTGAAGTGTTTTGTTTGGACATCACGATGGCCATAATCACATTCAGACAGGATCGTTGACTCACCAAAGTATTAGAATGGTAACCTGATACTTCACAGAGAATAAAAATGATGAGGCAGGAAAGTGTTTAAAGGCAAAACAGACAGACATACATACAGACAGACAGACAGACAGACAGACAGCAGACAAACAAAACTGAAGGACAACGAAAAGTCAGATAAATAGAGAGAGAGAGAGAAGAAGACAGCGAGAGAACAGACGCCAAGCTAACGTGCAGAAGGGACATAGAGGACCCACTTGTTGCCAGGTTTTACACCCTTCAAAGTGGCAGGCTCAGCGTCGCCGGCAGGAGGGACACAATTACATGCTGCTGGAGGAGTGACGAGGGCAAGAGGAAGGATGTTATCAGTGACGGGAGGAGGGGTGAGGGAAGGATGGTGTAGGGAGGAGGAGAGGTGGTGTTGAGGTATGAGAGGGAAGATGCTGAGATGAAGGAGGGGTGATAGAAAGTGTTGGAGAAGACAGTAGTGTAGGGAAGTGGGGGGAGTATGTAGGGGTGATGTAGGGAAAGGGGGATGGATGGTATTTAGGGGTAAGGGAAGGGAAGGATGTTAGGTATAGGTAAGTAAGGGGTATAGGAATGGGGAAGGCAGGGTGTAGGGAGAGAAATACACAGTGAAGGGTATACGAGGGAGAGACGATATACCAGTGAAGGAAAGTTAGTATAAAGGTGTAGGAGGCTTGATATAGAAGTGAGGGAGTCAGATATACAGGTGTAATGGATGATGTATGGGTGAGGGAGAGAAGGTGTGAGGGAGAGGATGATGGAGTGGTGTAATGTGATGAAGTAAGTGTGGAATGTGGAAGAGGTGATAATATAAACAGTACATGGAGTGTATGAAACTTCTGAAGTATAGAGGTGAGGTTGAGTGGTATTGTACAGTAGAGCAAGAGAGGTAATGTGATGTGGTGGGACTGCATGAAAGGTGAGAAGGACGAGGGTGTGCAACGAGCTCTTAAGGTGATGGGTGTGGAGATGGATATCTATGGAATCGATTGCTGTGAAAACGATAGTTGCTGAGACAATGGACTAGTTTTTTTGTTTGTTTTTTTCCTAATATAAGTTCGCAATAGAAAATGTGTGGCATAAAGTCCGACTGACCTTGTCGAGATTTGAATCTGGTACTGTATCATGAGAATCCCAGTTGAGGCCACATAACTGACCCTTACGTGTTTGTGTGACCTCCCATTATCCGGCACCATTTTCCAAAGATGGAGAGACAAGGGTTGCTTCAGACAGGGATCGCTAGAATGTGCTGCTTCATATCTGTGTTGGTGATCTGTGTCTGTGTGTTCATGGTCGTATTCTAGTGAAACCTGGTGGACTTGTAGGCTAATAGAGACGAAAATGTCATGTTTCTTAAAGGTGAGTATGTATGTTATCAAGTGAACCTTACAATGGCTCGTAAAAAAATAAGGAGAAATTCATTACTCAAGACGCCAGCTACAATAGTTACTTCAGATCTTAGTGTGGGAATTTGGCTGAGAGAAATGGATTATAGTTTTCTTTCGTTTTAAAACCCAGGAATATAATTTTGTTCTTTTTATGTGAAGTGTGATTCTTGTTTTAAGCCTCTTGTTGGGCGGGGAGGTGAGGTGAGGAGCGGTCCGTGGCGACTCATCAACCCCCAAACTCTCCATGATTGAGGGATCAGGCCGAGCTACACGCGCATTTACATACATAATTAGCACCTTGCGTCAAACTCCCCAGCCTGGCTCACCACCACTTCACCACTACCCTTGTCTTACTCCTGCCTCACCTCTGCCTTACCCCTGCCTCACTATCACTACCCCTGGCTCACCACCACTACCCTTGTCTTACTCCTGCCTTACCTCTGCCTTACCTCTGCCTTACCTCTGCCTCACCATCACTACCCCTGCCTCACCATCACAAAACACCACTACCTCTGCCTTACCCCTGCCTCACCATCACTACCCCTGCCTCACCATCACTACCCCTGCCTCACCATCACAAAACACCACTACCCTTGTCTTACTCCTGCCTCACCTCTGCCTCACCTCTGCCTTACCCCTGCCTCACCATCACAAAACACCACTACCTCTGCCTTACCCCTGCCTCACCATCAATACCCCTGCCTCACCATCACAAAACACCACTACCTCTGCCTTACCCCTGCCTCACCCTCACAAAACACCACTACCCCTGCCTTACTCCTGCCTCATTCCACCATTGCCTCGCCATTATTCCTAACTCTTTCCTACCCTGCCACCACCACCACCATGCTACCCTGCATCACCACCACCACCACCACCACCACCACCACCACCATCACTACAGTACTATATCCGTTGCTCACCTTTCCTCAACACCAATCTTGACTAATTTTACCTCACCACCACCACCATCACTATAAGCATCACCACTACAACCACAAGCATCACCACCACCAACACTACAACAAACATCACCACCACCATCACCACCATCACTACAATAAACATCACCATCACCACAATAAGCATCACCATCATCATCACCATACTTCACCTTCACTACGTACGACCACATTTCATTGTTCCTCTCGACCTGCCTCACCCCAACCCCAACACACCTGTATTGTTATGGACCTGCCACTCGCCTCCAGCCCTCTGTCTCTGTCTCACTGTCCACCTGCCTCACCACAGTCTGTCTTCACCTAGTCTGCAAATCAAACTCATCTGTCTTACTGCTTGCCTGTCCAATCTATCCTAGCTTAATTAACTGAACAGAAAGTAACCTATTCCTATCCTAACCTAACCTAACTTATCTTAACTTAACTTCACCCAACCTATCCTAGCCTAACCTAATCTAATCCAACTTAACTTAACCTAACTTAACTTATCTTAACTTATCTTAACTTAACTAATCTTAACTTAACTTACCTTAACTTAACTTGCCTTACCTTAACTTACCTTAACTTAACTTGCCTTACCTTAACTTAACTTATCTTAACTTAACTAAAATTAATCGAACCGGAACTAACCTATAACTTTACCTAACCAAACCTAACCTAATCTATTCTAACCACACGACAACCACACCACCAAGTCACCAACCAATCTTTAAAACCTATACATCATCCCATCTCAGTCCCCCTTATTCCAATTCAGTGACCCTTCCTTTCCTTCCCTTCCCTTTCCTTTCCTCTGACCTGACCTCTCATCAAAACACCACAACAACCCCGCCCTCACCCGTGTAACACCGTATCCCCCCCCCCCCGCCCCAAGCCATTACCATCTCCACCACTATACGAGTAGTTACACCAGTACAATATCCGCCACTACTACCATCACTACTACTTAAGTTACTATTACCAGCACTGCCATTTCCACCACTACCACCACCACCTGACCGTCACTACCGATATCAACAAAAACACCACTGCCAACACTAGCTTAACCACTACTACTTAAAGCTACTATTACCAACACTGCCATTTCCACCACCACCACCACCACCTGACTGTCACTACCGATATCAACAAAAATACCACTGCCAACACTAACTTAACCACTACTACCAATACCATCACTACCACCACCACCACCACCACTGCTACTATCATCATCACAATCACCTCCACTACTACCATCACTACTACTTAAGCTACTATTACCAACACTGCCATTTCCACCACTACCACTACCACCACTTGACCGTCATTCTTACTGCTACTATTGTTATCAGCCCCATTTCCGCAGATATTAATACGACTGCTATCATCCGTCCTCCTCCTCCTCATCATCATTCTTCTCCTCCTCCTCCTCCTCATTCTCCTTCTCCTTCTCCTCGTTCTCCTCCTCCTCCTCCTCGTTCTCCTCGTTCTCCTCCTCCTCCTCCTCGTTCTCCTCCTCCTCCTCCTCGTTCTCCTCCTCCTCGTTCTCCTCCTCCTCCTCCTCCTGATCCTCCTCCTCCTGATCCTCCTCCTGATCCTCCTCCTCCTGATCCTCCTCCTGATCCTCCTCCTCCTGATCCTCCTCCTCCTGATCCTCCTCCTCCTGATCCTCCTTCTACTTCTCCTCCTCCTCCTCCTCGTTCTCCTCCTCCTCCTCCTCGTTCTCCTCCTCCTCCTCCTCCTCGTTCTCCTCCTCCTCCTCCTCGTTCTCCTCCTCCTCCTCCTCGTTCTCCTCCTCCTCCTCCTCCTCCTACTGCTACTGTCATACTACTGAAATTGCATCTATACTCAGTTCCGTGTATAGTAACTTATAATATTTTTATTACCTTAACCCTCTCCACCACTTGTATACCTGTGCCATCTGCGCCATCACCACCATTATTCACCATTAACACCATTACCACCACCATTACTATCACCACCACCATTACTATCACCACCACCACTACCACCACCACCACTACTACCACCACCACCACCACCAACATCACTACCACCACCACCACCACTACTACCACCACCACCACTACCGATATCAACACAAACACCACTGCCAACACTAACATAACCACCAACATCATCCTATCCACCACTACCAATACCAACATAACCACTACCACCACCACTATCACTACCACCACCACCACCACCACTGCCACCACCACCACCATCACCACCACCACCACCATCACCACCACCACCACCACCACCACCACCACCACCACCACCACCATCACAATCATGCACTGACACCACTACCACTACCAAGATCTTCATAACAACAACAACAACAACAACAAAAACCATCTCCCCGGCCATTAACTACAACCACTACCTGTCATCCCCACCGACCACCACCACCACCACCACCACTACCACAGTTTTGGGCCCTCACTTCACCCGTATAAAGGTAGGCTAACCACACTCCTGGCCTCACCCTCGTCTGCTCCTCATTCATCTCACCCACCCGTAGTCACTCATTACCACATACATTCACTCCCCTTCCACTGCCCTCATCACCATCGCTATCATCACTATCATTACCATTAGTTAGTCATCACGGTTCGAGAGGTGCTGGCTGGTATTTATTTCATTTACTCAGTTGTCTCACCTTGCTATAGATAGATACTCATTACCACGTTCACTACCACCATCATCATCATCATCATCACTATTACCACGTTCACTACCACCACCATCATCATCATCATCACTATTACCACGTTCACTACCACCACCATCATCATCATCATCATCACTATTACCACGTTCACTACCACCATCATCATCATCACTATTACCACGTTCACTACCATCATCATCATCATCACTATTACCACGTTCACTACCATCATCATCATCATCATCATCACTATTACCACGTTCACCACCACCACCATCATCATCACTATTACCACGTTCACTACCACCATCATCATCATCATCACTATTACCACGTTCACCACCACCATCATCATCATCATCACTATTACCACGTTCACCACCACCACCACCACCATCATCATCACTATTACCACGTTCACCACCATCATCATCATCACTATTACCACCTTGAAGTTCTCGTTCTCCATTTTTCTTCTATGTCTTTATAATAATAACGTTTCCCCATTTTTAATACATCATATTATCTCATATATTTTTTTTATTACCATATATCTCTTCCATTTTTGTCTCCCTTTACTTAGTACTCCTTGTTTTTCTGCCTCCCTTCCTTCCCTCTCCTATTCTCACGTAATATTCTCCAATCGTTACACTCTTCTCCAGTTTCTCCCGTCTCCTACCTTCGTTTCCTCCTACCTTCGTCCTTCCCTATCCTCCCTTCTCTAATTGATGTTACCTTCTCGTCCCCTCACACTGACCTTGGAGAGATAGGGGAACTAAGATCAGGGAGGGGGCTAGGCTAGGCGGGTCGGGGCGGGTTGGGGCTTAGTAGGGTATCATGCCCCGGTAACTCACCCATGGGGCCTGGCAGCTGGCGGGGTAACATTACATTCATCACGACCATTGCTGCATCATAACATCTATTGACACGAACGTCTGCACTCGACACGTAACGCTGACCAACACGATACACAGGAATAGTCGATTCGTAGGTCAGTGATGCAGTATATTGTATGTATTCGTATTACGATGTTTTGGTTATATCATATTTAATTATTTTATGTTATTTATTTATTTTGCATGTTTGTTAATTTTGATCATTGATTTTTATAATGTTTATTGAATTTATTTTAGCGGACAGAAGGCTCATGAGTTTATATTAAAGAACAAGGGCTTTTATGATCCTTGCCACCCCTCTGAATTAAAAGAAGTTAATTAATTGAAGTCTATAATAGCTTAAATTTAATGAACTGGCTAATCAGAATCGGTAGAATACACTAGTGAAATTCACGTGCTAGAGTTAAAGAGACAGAAAACCTTAATTAAAGAACTTACTGTATATATAATTTGGAGAAGTGAAACTCAGCGACCTCCTCCTCCCTCGTCCAGACCATGGGATGAACGAGGTGCTGGCAGTGGTTAGGCCTGATGAGTCGATGAATATGAATGAGTCCGGGTTTGTGGTTGAAGGGAATTCTAGCCAGTCTCAGAACGATGTCACGCCACGGACACTCCATTTCTCAGGACTCTCTGGTAGGGTATGAGGAGGGTAGGGTAGGGTTGTGTAGGGTCGGGGAGGGTAGGGTTGTGTAGGGTATGGTATGAGGAGGGTAGGATAGGGTAAGGTTGGGTCGGAGAGGGTAGTGTTGTGTAGTGTAGTGTAGGGTAGGGTAGGGTAGGGTATGAGTATGGTAAGGTGGTGTAGGGAAGGGTGGGGTAGTGTGGGTATGAGCAGGGTACAGTATGAAAAAAGGTTGGGTAAAGTATAGTAGGGTAAGATTAACTGGGATAGGTAAGGTATAGTAATGTAATGCTTAAAATTAACAATTGATTTGGGTAGGGAATATGCGTGTAACAAAGGTAGGTTAGGTTGGACTAGGACAAGTACGGATAAGTGTTGTTGATTAGGTTGGATAAATCTAGCTTAGGATGGATAAGAGAGTGATGTATAGGATTGTTATGTCTGGGTAAATTTAATTATAAAACACTGGAAAATGGAGCTGTGTAATGACGTGAGAACAATCATAAGCTCTCAAAGTGTTGACTTGGTATTTACAGCACAAAAGTATCACGGGTTTTGAGGCGAAGACCAACTCGAATATCAAAATAAGGACCACGTGTTCTACAACCAACAAGTCCTTTGAAAGTTTCCTAACAAGTTTGCAAGTATGGTGTGATTTTCTGCTTGACACATCACCTCATCACTATACACACATCACCTCATCACTATACACATCACCTCATCACTATACACACATCACCTCATCACTATACACACATCACCTCATCACTATTTACACATCACCTCATCACAACACACATCACCATCACTACACACCTTACCTCATCACTACATATAGCCTCTCATTACTACATACATCACCTCATCACTACATTCACCACTACAAACATCACTTCATCACTACACACAGCACCTCATCACTACACGCATCACCTCACCACTACACATAGCCCCTCACCACTACACATAGCCCCTCATCACTTCACACAACTCATTCCAATACTCACTCGAAGTTCCTACTACATAGCCGCAATTCATCATTACATTAACTTTATTCCACCACTGACTGTCATCGTTTTCCGTATCTCATATGGACTAGTATATAACAGGGTACGGTATGCTCTTACTAAAACTTCATCATCTACCCCAACACAACCACCAAATCACCCACATCACCCCTCCACTTCATAACCACCTTCTCACTTCACCACTACGGCCTTGACCATCACCTCCAACGCCACCATAACTTCACCACCATAACATCACCACCACCACCACCACCACCCTTCTACATGAGCTAGTAATCATAATATATGAAATCCAATAACTAAAGTAATTGGCCGTGTATAATCATTTGTTCTCCTGGGGTACACTAACAAAAAGATAATAAGCTAAACTCCTCCTGTACTGATGACTTTAATTGCATGTCTGGGGCCAGCTGTGTGAATTTACAAGACGGTTGCCATACTTACTACAGAATATACTACAAGGTCATTGGGTGAAATATATATATAAATTCGCTAAAGCAAATAAAATCATCACCATTTCACAACCTATTAACACAATACAGTGTGACGAATGATGGCCTCCAGTCACGATTGTCATTTTAGTAACTTTGTCCTTCGTGATTCCGATGCAACATATTGTTTACATCCGTGGATAGTCGGACAGGAAACTCCATATAATTATGTGATTTGAAAAGCTTTAGTTCATTGTTTGTCAAGTAGAGTGCTTCATTTGCTTCACGTTTGACTGGAATCGAACGTGAGAAAACTACACATAACCGCTGTGTCAGTAACATGTGTAGCTTCGCCTCAGCCAGAGTTGCAACCTTTCCAGTTGACTCTCTCATTACTTATTTCAGTCAGAGTCAGTGTGAGGCTTTAACACGAGTCTCGACGCTAATAAAAATTAAGGAGCGAAAGAAAAAATAATGGAATTTTGGACTCTTGAAATCCAGTTATCGAGTTAGGTGTAGCGATAATTACGAGGCATAATGAGCAGCTAGAGGAGAGGATCGTGGCAGGGTGATGGTTTGGAGACTCTCACTCCACTCCTCTTCACACTTCAGTAATATCACACATTTTTACACTCACACTTTATCGAACACTATTTTTTTTTTCACTCGTTGACTTAAAGACTCTCTTTATTTGTATTTTATGTGTTTGATTGCTTCTCTCTTTTTGCTGATATTTTCAACTATTCCTTTCTATTTAACATTTATCCTGTCCTGGACACGCCTGCTTTTGTACTGAACATTTACCTTGAACCTAAACGTTATAAATAGTGTTTTCTTGTAACTTAAAAGGTTTCCTTCTGTGATCATGCATTACATTTACGTTATCTGTAAGGGACCTTGTGATGTAGTCAGAACATTGAAGGTAAATGAGTCCTTCAAATATTGCCACGAAAGAAACACCACTAATATGGAAGGGGCTTGTTTCGTGGCATAGTCAGGAGGAATCAGAAGCCTCCAACTCTCACACACGATCACAGGGTCCATAAATACTGGGTGTTGACAGTGTGAGCTAAGGCTTTCCTAATCTTCCACCAAATTGTTACCACGTCCGAAAGAGCACACTAACATCTCATATATTTCTTCCTTCTCTTTCTACGGTATCGATATTTTTAAATCCTTATGTATTTATCAACTTTATCTATCCATCTCCATCTTTCTATCTCCCAATCACCCATTCACAATCACTCGGAACTAGGTTAGATAATTTTGAGCGGCAGTACCCAAACCCACCCTTATTTTTGAGCCGTCCACGACCCGAGGTATCACATGTAAACATTGACTGCAACAACAACAACACTCTCCCCTCCCTCCCTCCCTCCCTCACTGCTACTACCCACAATCCCCCGCCGGTCACAGACAACAACGATCACTGCTGCATTCTGGGTCGGTCCCTCTCCTATGTTGCTGTTGTGTCGTTTGGGGGTGTAAAAGGAAATATCTGGCCTGGATATGGACGGTACAGGTGAAATTTCCGGGTTTAGGGGGGAAATGTGGGGGGGAAACGAGGGAAAAGTTTCTAGCTGGACAGGACAGGACAGCCACAAGCATCCCGGTCTTGGTTACAGAAAAGAGGCAGGCAGGCAGGCAGAAGAAGGCAGGCAGGCAGAGGAAGGCAGGCAGACAGGCAGAGGAAGGCAGGCAGGGGAAGGCAGGCAGACAGGCAGAGGAAGACAGACAGAGAAAGGCAGACAGGCAGGAAGGCAAACAGGATCGATCTTCAATTAAAAACTTATATATGTGGAATACAGTGATTGTGCTGGTGGTCTTTGTATTGTTGGTGGTAGTGATGGTGAAGGTAGGGATAAGAGGTATGGTAGTGTTGGTAGTGTTGCTGTTCATGTTGGTGTTGGTGGCGTGAATCAAGTGGTGGCGGTGAACCTGATAACCGCACGTATCCGGCCAGTTGTGGTTCCCAGGGAGCTGTTGTGTAATGCTGTGTGTGTGTGTGTGTGTGTGTATGTGTGTGTGTGTGTGTGTGTGTGTGTGTGTGTGTGTGTGTGTGTGTGTGTGTTCCATATATTCACAAATGGTTCATTTCGTAACGCTTGCATGCAAATGTTAGTTAGAGGTTAACGAGAGACGCCGACCCGATGTGTGTACTTATGGTAAATCATAGCATGAATGTTTATTAACCAGAATTAACCTGAATGAATATTGAGAGAACGTTTCCTTCTCGTCAAAACGTTTTGACGTTGCCAGAAGTGAAGGAAGGATAACGAACCATTGGGGTGCACCGATCACTGCTGGCCTACCTGCCTACCTGCCTACCTGCGTGCACACGGCAAGTCACGCTTCAGGCATATCCCCAATTGTATTGTGGTCGAGGGCCACTTGGTATGTCTTTCCCTCTCCAGGATGTTGACGCTCATGCAGTTTTACCTTACTGTGTTTGTACAAATTAAACCCACTTAATCTACCCTTGTTTAATGTAGCCCCTTCAATCCATTTGGAGTAGGTTTTCTTGGGGTTAAAAAATAGCCTCAACCAAAGCATATTATGGATGAAATGTAGTCAGGTAGCCTGACTTCCAGTGAACGATTGATCGTACATTTTGGAAGAATATGTATCCTTCAGTTGTAAAATCACCACTGCTCTCCTGTCTAATAACTCTTACCAGAGACTATGTAAGAGTCACAAAGAACTAGTTGCACTACACGTCATACAAAGACCCGGAGCAAAATGTACGGAAGGAGGACACAACGGGAGCCTCCAAAGAGTGCAAGACAACGACCAACCCCAGGTGTGCGAGGGGGACGAGGAGGGCGGCGTTACCCCCCGTCTGGCCAAATTACAGGAGCCCCGGGCCACCACACAACCACTGGAATTTCCTCTCCTGTGAGCCCCCCCGACCTTCATGCTGACCTTACACTCTTGCTGCGCGATGATCGGAAATAACACGGTAAGCTCCCCGCAGTAATGTCGTGTAATGCCCTGCTCGCGTAAGTACTGGGGTGCCCACTTCTGGTCAGGAGGAGAGAGACCCTGGATGCGTGGAGAGCGGGGACAAGGAGAGAGAGAAAAAAAAGAAGAAAAGAAGAGACGAAATGGGTGAAGAGAAGAGGAGGAGAAAAGGGGAAAACGTTTTTTTTTTTTTAAGGTGGTAGAGAATGAATGGAAAAGGGTAAGAGATTATAATACAGAAGGTTAGGGAGGAAGGGAAAAAGGAGAATGTGGATTTTAAAAGGGGAGTGAGGGAGGGAAGGAGTAAGGGAGAACTTATAAGAAGGGAAGGAGAGAGAGGGAAGGAAGAAGATGAACAAGATGCATGATGAAGGGAAGTGTATAGACGGGAGGGAAGAACGTGCAGGAGGGAAGGGAAAGGAAGGAAGGAGAAAGGGTAGGAGGAAGGGAGAAGAGGGACTACATGCGTGAGGGAAGGTGTGTAGGAGGGAGGGGAGAGCGTGCAGCATGGGAGGAGACAGGTAGAGGGAAGGGTGTGTTTTGATACGGGTGTGGTTTGGTGGATGGAAAGGGAAGGGAAGGGAGAGCTGCTGATGGTACAAAAGGAGAAGGAAGGGACATGCATGGGGACGAGTGGAAGGGACGGGATGGATGGGAATACATGCACGAACTGAAAGCAGGGTAGTGCAGATTATATACAGATAGGAAAGGACGGGTGTAGTGGATAGAAAATGAGAGGTATGGGAATGATGAGAGAGCAGGAGTGGAAGGACTGTCAAGGGAGAGGTGGAAACGAGGGATAGGGAGTAATGTGTTCAGAACTTGTCAAGGGAAAATGTCAGTGGGAAGAGAGAGGCAGAACTGATGAGAGGAAGGGTGGGAGGACTGTCTTTAGAGGTCATGTGTTAATTTACAGGAAGGGTAGTTAGTATTTGTAACAAAGAACTGTATAATGATATTTCCCTTTTCTTGTTAAATTTTGAGATGTGTGAATAGTTAATTGACAGTTTTCTTGATCTAATTCTACACTTGAAAGTCGAAGTATATTATTGATTGATTAATTGGAGGCCCCGCAACAGCGAAGTCATATAGCGCCTGAAGAAAGTGATAGAGAGGTGAGACAGTAAGCAGGAAGGAAATAGAATGAAAAGAGGGATTGAAGTATATGAAATTCTGTCATAAGGTAATCAGATTCTTTTCTCAATATACACACACATGAGAAGACATTCCCACTCATATGACTGAGGGGGAGGGAGTGGGGAGAGAGGGAGAGGGGGAGGGAGGGAGGGAGGGAGGGAGGGAGGGAGGGAGAGAGAGAGAGAGAGAGAGAGGGGGGGGGGAAGTATGATGTTAATATATATAAAATTCGAACGTTACCGCTTCATGGGAATTGTTGTAGATATATAGTGTATAGGTAAGGTGCATCAACCCTCGTTCCTTCCTGCGTCACAATAAGGAAATAGTGGTGGTGGGGACCGGGTGGAAAACATTCACAAAGAGAGAGAATAAAGGCGGAGAAAAAAGTGAGACAGAATATATGTCATTGTATGATGAGATCCGGAGAACGAGAGGGGAGAGTATGATGGATGTGAGAGTGACCTGTCTCACCTCACCACCAAACCAACATACACTTCATCACACTCACCTCACCACCACACCAACATACACTTCACCACACTCACCTCACCACCACACCAACATGCACTTCACCACACTCACCTCACCAACATACTAACATTCACTTCACCACACTCACCTCATCACCACACCCACATACACTACACCACACTCACCTCACCACCACACCCACATACACTACATCACACTCTCCTCACCAACATACTAACATGCACTATACAACACATACACCTCACCACACATACACCTCACCACACATACTCCTCACCACACATACACCTCACCACACATACACCTCACCACACATACTCCTCACCAAACATACTCCTCACCAAACATACTCCTCACCAAACATACTCCTCACCACACATACACCTCACCACACATACACCTCACCACACATACACCTCACCACACACATTCATACACCTCACCACACCAAATTTCACTTCACGTCACCACCACACACACATACATACATATACACCTTACATCAGCACACCGCAAACACTCCCGGAAAACACGACAAAAATTACCCACTTAGAGCCTACTCACTCCGACCAAACTCACCCCCGAAGGCCATTATTACCAATACGAAATAACACTCGTTTGAGAAGGGGAAATGGCTGAAGATGGGAGGAAATTGGCGAAAATATGTGCCTGGATGACCGAACAATTTGTGAAGATTTGTGGGTGGAAACTGGTACACTATAAATGGGGGAATATGGGTGAACATGGGGTTACATTCCGTACAAAAATGGAATGAGGAGATGGGTGGAACGAACTCTAGCCACGGTAGGTAATATATATATGCACTTTCTCTGTCATGCGTCGACTTTCATATAATTAAGAGTATATACTGTTGTTGGCTGGCATTTTTTTCTGTGTAGAGAACGATAAATATGACTCGTACCCTATAGAAGGAAAAATTCGACTCCAGTCACAGGCTTTAGTTTCACGATAATGGCTGTGAATGATTACCAAAATGATCTCCAAAAAAATAAAACGTGTTATGCTCTAGAATAAAATTAACTGACCGCTTATGTCCCCAACTGTACTACAAGCATAGAGTGTAAGAATAACACAGGCGAAAATATGATCCACGACTTTACTTAGATACACACGAACAAGTCCAGTACGTCCAGCATGTGTGTGTGTGTGTGTGTGTGTGTATTCGTGGCTGGTACAGGTGTCTCAAGAAATTAGATTGACTGTATACAGACTTTTGTACCACCTCCTGTCAAGATGTATAGATTCTTATGAATGTATGAATATAATCTCGATAAGGTCAGGTTTGAACACGTTTACGGTAGAAATTTATGGAGCCTTTGATGTCAGCGAACTGGACGCATTGGTTCATTCCTCCAAGTTACACGACGAAGCAGCAACAGCAGCAGTAGGCTCCCTAAGGAAATGTGCTCATATATGCATGCATACATATTGTGTATAAATACATATATGCATGCATACATCATTATCATCATCATCATCAAACAGTGTTACCATAATGTAAAATGGAGACCTTTCCCAGTAGGCTACTCTCTACTTTTCTGTGTTTGTCACTTTTAATGTCCCATTGACACAGATTCTCAGACATCGGAAATT
>JAWQEG010007221.1:0-24481 GCA_033782935.1 Petrolisthes cinctipes
GATGGAGAAAGAGAGAAGGAAAGAAGGGAGATAGATGGAAACTTTTTTTTTTTTTATGTAAAGAAATGGGAAGTGAGAGAGAAAGAGGAGCTGAAGAGAAGAGGTGTAGAAATAGGAACCAATGAGGAAGAGGTGGAGGGATTGGAGAAGGTAAAGTGAAAGAGGAAGAGCAGAGAAAGACAGAAGTAGAAAGAAATGGATGAACTCTACAGAAGAGGAAGAGGAGATGGGAAGAGATAATGAAGGAAGTGGAAGAGATAGACAGAGAAGAGAGATGAAGGGATGAATGAAATAGGTGGAAGGAACAGAGAGGTTAGGTGAGAGAGAGGTGGAGGAGAAAAAGAAAGGAGGAGGTGAAAGGAAGGCGAGTTATGTAGAGGAAGGGAGGAAGAGAGGAAGAAAGAAGGAGAGAAGGACGAGGAAGATGGGTGAAAAATAATATGGCAGAAGAGGAGAGGGGCAGGAGAGCGGGGAGGAAGGGGGAAAAATGTAGAAAAGGAGGAAATAAATAAGGGATTGAGAAATTGAGAGGTTTAATTGCACTATAGGGGAAAAAATGAAGTAAATGAGATCAATAAGGATAATAAGCAGAGGGGAATAATGAAGGAAAAAATGGGGAGAAGGGAGAGAGAGAGAAGGAGTGGGAGGAAGGGAGAGAGAGAAGGAGGGGGAGGAAGGGAGAGAGAGAAGGAAGGGGAGGAATGGAGAGAGAGAAGGAGGGGGAGGAAGGGAGAGAGAGAGAGAAGGAGGGGGAGGAAGGGAGAGAGAGAAGGAGGGGGAGGAAGGGAGAGAGTGAAGGAGGGGGAGTAAGTAAAACAACTGACATCACAACAGTCCTTTCATTGCAATACAACTGCACTACAACATCCCTTCGTTAATATAATATACATAAGTATTGGGATTGACTCTAAAACTCATCTCCTTAATGTTGGGTGCAGTTCGTTTCGTACCTTTTGACGTTGTGTGTTTGTGTTGGTGAAGCGAGCCCGCGGTCAAGGGCCTCATGATTCACAGTGATGCCAAGTATGGGGAATTTTCTCTATATATGGGGAATTCGAGGTACAATGGGGAAATTATATAAAGAATGTGCAAGAGCAAATGAGGAAATTTCTAACAGACGAAATATAAAACGATGTGCTACTATCTTCAAGAGTAACAGGGAATTTTGAGGTAAACAGGGAAATTCTTATGTTGAAGTGGGGGAAATTTTGTCAAGCAGACCTGGCAACACTGCTCATGAAGCCTATATTTATCCAGTATGGAACATATAACAAAGAACACACACACACACACACACACACAAAACAGTACATTGATACCACCTTACTGTAACTACACCACCTTTCTCTTCTCCCATCATCACATCACTATTGCCAATACCCCACCAACTAGTTACACTCTTCCCTTTCCTTCATCATTCCTCATCATCAGACAACAACATCACCACTATCACCATTTTCACCACAAGTACAATATTCTTTCTACCCTTCACCATACCACATCACTATAATAACCCACACTACCATACTGACATCGACGTTCCTCCTTAACCATCACCTCACCACACCACACCTCACCACACCACACCTCACCTCACCACACCACACCTCACCTCACCACACCTCACCACACCACACCTCACCACACCACACCACACCTCACCACACCACACCACACCACACCTCACCACACCTCACCACACCACACACCCCGACCTACACAAATACCACAACACAACCCGTAATCAAACCCTCGCTACTGTACACGAGTCTAATCTATCACCCGTAACGAATCGACAACGTTATTTTACCCACCAACGAGGAAGGAGGATAAAAAAAAAAAAAAAAAAAAAAAAAAAAAAAAAAAAAGGATAAAAAAAATGAGTGGGGGGGGGTGGGGGGGGTGGGGGGCGAAAAAAAAATGGAAAATCGATGCATGGGGGGGCGGGGTTAAATAACGAGACCGTATTGGCTGGCAGTCTTGGTTTAACGAGTGTGATTAACTAACTAACAAGGCAATTAACGATAACTGCTCCGGGTGGATGTGTTTTACGAAGGGTTGTTACGGCATGTCACGCGCTTAACGATAATTTTTTAGTGTGCGGTGTGTCTGTGTGTGTGTGTGTGTGTTTTGTGTTGGAGAGAGAGTTACATAGAGAGAGAGAGAGAGTGTGTGTGTGTGTGTCAGTGTATGTGTGTGTGTTTTATGTTTGAGAGAGAGAGAGAGAGAGAGAGAGAGAGAGAGAGAGAGAGAGAGAGAGTGTGTGTGTGTGTGTGTTTTGTGTTTGAGAGAGAGATAGAGTGTGTGTGTGTGTGTCAGTGTATGTGTGTGTGTTTTATGTTTGAGAGAGAGACAGAGAGAGAGTGTGTCAGTGTATGTGTGTGTGTTTTGTGTTTGAGAGAGAGAGAGAGAGAGAGAGAGAGAGAGAGAGAGAGAGAGAGAGAGGAGAGAGAGAGAGAGAGAGAGTGAGTGAGAGAGAGTGTGTGTGTGTGTTTTGTGTTTGAGAGAGAGAGAATGTGTGTGTGTGTGTGTGTGTGTCATGAGGGGAGACAGTACCATGGAGGGTAGTGGGAGAAATTACTGTAGGTTGTGTTTCCTTTCCTCTCCCCTTCCCTTCCCTTCCCTTCCCTTCCCTTCCGCTTTCTCTCCCCTCCCCTCTCCTGTGGGAAGCCCTGAGTGCATGATTGGCACTAATTAACCATTTCACTCCGGGAGGTTGGATAGATAGATAGATAAATAGATGGATACACAACACACACACAGAGAGAGAAGAGAGAGAGAGAGAGAGAAGAGAGAGAGAGAGAGAGAGGAGAGAGAGAGAGAGAGAGAGAGAGAGTTGTAGAATGAATAGGGGGACAGATAGCTGAGAAAATAATTATATTGAAGTTAAAGTAGGCCTATATGGAGAGAGAAGTAGTTGAATGGATAGATAGATAATTGTATGTAGTACCTTGATAGATTTTTCATAGAGAGAGAGAGAGAGAGAGAGAGAGAGAGAGAGAGAGAGAGAGAGAGAGAGAGAGAGAGAGTGTGTGTGTGTGTGTGTGTGTGTGTGTGTGTTTGTTGTGTTTGGAGAGAGAGAGAGAGAGAGAGAGAGAGAGAGAGAGAGTGAGTTACATAGTCTGAGATGAATGTATAGTACAGTTGTTTGTGAAGTCTTAAGTGTGTGGTTGGGGAGAAACCAGTCAATCATTTGTGAAATTGGCCTGGGACTGAGGGGTGGGGGGTGAAATTGCCACTTTATCTGTAAAATATTGGCCCTTGTTAAAATCGGATGGACTAAAGCAGAGTGTTGTATTAACAGTAACAGGCTCAAAATATCTTGTATCGATATGTTTTTCAAATAATAATAATAATACTGTTTAATATTACGAGGACTTCATACCAATCCACCGCTTCTCAATTCTTTGTACTGCTTATCAATGACAGCAGCTCTAGATAATGTGAAAGCTGCACACGTTTGAACCTGAACCAAATATCACCATTCATATGTTCAGTGAAATGAAAGGACTTCGACTCTGTTCTAACCAGACAGTATTGCCATTAAAACAGTTCTGCTTAGAGAGCAACACTTTAGCACCTGGCATTCTAGCACAGACAATGAAATGAAGAATGAAATAGAAAAGAGGAGAAAGGGAAGAATTCTCTCTCTCTCTTCTCTCTCTCTCTCTCTCTCTCTCTCTCTCTCTCTCTCTCTCTCTCTCTCTCTCTCCTCTCTCCTCTCTTCTCTCTCTCTCTCTCTCTCTCTCTCTCCTCTCTCCTCTCCTCTCTCTCCTCTCTCTCTCTCTCTCTCTCTCTCTCTCTCTATCAGTAATCTTCCCTTTCATTTCCCACCTTGCCATTCTCTTTTGCTAATCTACTTTGCCCCAGTGTGCCCTCCTCCTTACCCTCATCACTCTTTGCCAACACCCTCTCATTACCCTCATTCCCCCTCTTCCCCCCAATTACCTTTCCTCGCCTTGTCCTCCACCCCTTCGCCTCCACTATTTTTTTTTTTTTTTTTTTTTCATATTTCTCTTCCTCCTGTATTTCTTCTTTCTCATTCTCCATTACCTTCTCATTTTCTTGTTCCTCCTCCCTCCCCCTTCTTTCTACTTTCTCCTCTTTCTCTTCTTATTCTTTCTCTTGAACATCCTCTTTTCTTCCATTCCTATCTCCCTTCCTCCTCCTCCTCCTCCTCCTAATTTCCATCTCCGTTTTCTGCTTCCCCTTCCTCCACTCCTTCATCTACATTTCCCTCTTTACTCCTCCTCTCCTACTCCCATCTTCCCTAATCTTATCTCGTCATTACCCCTTCTGCCTTAATTACTCCATCTCTCCTTCCCTCCTTCCTTCCTTCCGTCATCTTCCTCCAATATTATCCGTTTCCTTCCCCCGTTTCAATTTATTCCCTGGGTGCGTATATCACTCTAACTCTTTCCACTATCCACTCCATCATCCATCCATCAATCCATCCATTCCTTTGTGGTCGTTTTTACAGTTTCTATACCTTCTATTAATGTTCTTCCATCCCTTCCTCCTTTTCCTTTTCTCCTCCTCTTCCTTTTCTTCTTTACTGTACTTTTTAGCACAGTGTAATCAAACAGTTGCCTTGAAAGGACCAGTAGATCAGTTGTTGTTGTTTTTTAATGTCCTTTGTATTCCTTTATATTCCTCTTCATCCTTCACCTCCTACTGCTTCTCACAAATTATCTACCTACCCACTTAACTGTAATTTTTCTTATACTACCTAATTACTCAGAACTGGTTAAATCAAATAGCCTTTTAGGGATCAACAGGTTCTTTGCAATTTGATAATCTTCCTCATCCTCCTGCCTTTCTTCCTGCTTTTCCTTTCTCCTCCTCCACTTCCTTCTCCCATCTTCTCTAATCTGCGTCTCTCCATCTCCTTCTTTTAATTACTCCATCTCGCTCTCCCTCCCTTCCTTCATTTATCCTCCTCCTCCAATATTCTCTCTTACCCTTACTCCCTGAAACATTATTATTTATTATTCTAACATGGATTAATCACATAAATCATTCACACGTCCACCGTCTCATTTCATTCTCGTATCATAAATATAATCGTCCATAATCTTTTTTGCAGACTCGTATCCAGTGTTTCAATCGTCCATCCATGTCTCTATCCATCTATCTGTTTATTGAGCAGTTTAACCTGTATCTACTTATGTATCTATTTATGTATGTATCTCTCTCTTTGTCCACCTGTTCATATTTTCATCCTTCCTCAACCAGCCAACCATGCATTCCCCTATGTAATTCAACCCTCCATCCATCCATCCATCCACCTATACTACTCAGCCCTCCATCCATCCACACCTCTATGCAATTCAACCCTCCCTCCATCCATCCACACCTCTATGCAACTCCACCATCCATCCATCCACACCTCTATGCAACTCCACCATCCATCCATCCATCCACACCTCTATGCAATTCAACCCTCCATCCATCCATCCATCCACACCCCTATGCAATTCAACCCTCCATCCATCCACACCCCTATATGCAACTCAACCATCCATCCACACCCCTATATGCAACTCAACCATCCATCCATCCATCCACACCCCTATGCACCTCAGCCTTCCATCCATCCACACTCCTATATGCAACTCCACCATCCATCCACTCATTTCCTTCCCAGTCAGCCAGTCAGTCCACCACTCCCACCTCTCCTGCTCATAGTTACTCCATCCTGTCTGAACGGCATATTGTTCATTAGCCTGGCACCGGCTTACTGTCCCGTTGAACGCCCTCTAACGTAAAGACCCGGGACTAACGATCGCCCCATCACCTTCCTCTCGTCTGGCTAATGGGTGGTGGGGAGTGGGGAGAGAGGGGGTAATGCAGATAGGGGACAGAGGGGAGGAAAAGGGAAAGGTGGAGAGAAGAAAGGGAGGTAGAGAAGGAAAAAGTGGAGAGAATTGGGTAAATAAGGTAAAAGAAAGGGAGGTAGAGAAGGAAAGTGTGGAGAGAATTGGGTAAATAAGGTAGTAGAAAGGGAGGTAGAGAAGGAAAGTGTGGAGAGAAACGGGTGAGTCAGTTAGAAGAAAGGGAGGTAAAGAAGGAAAGTGTGGAGAGAAACGGGTGAGTCAGTTAGAAGAAAGGGAGGTAAAGAAGGAAAGTGTGGAGAGAAGGGAGTAAGTCAGGTAGAAGAAAGTGAGGGAGAGAAGGGAAAGGTGGAAAAAAAGTGGTATTATAGGTAAGAGCAGGGGAGGGGGAGAAGGGACAAGTGGAGAGAAGGGGGATGATAATGTCGGTAAGGGAAAGGGGGGGGGGAGGAGGAGGTGGTGGTGGTGAGGGGGTAATGCGAATAGAAAAAATAAGTGAAATAGGGGAGGGTAAGGGATGATGGGGAGGAAGATGATAAAGGGGAAGGTAAGGGATGATGGGGAGGAAGATGATAAAGGGAAGGGAAAGAGTTAATATAGGGAGGGGTTGTTTTTTTGGGAAGGGAGGAAAAAATAAGGAGGGAGAGTTGAGTTCCATACCCTTGATTATATATATGTCCAAAAAATAATAGTACCATCAACTTACTCTGGTTTGGGTACTGAGGGAAGGAGAGCAGGAGGAGGAGGAGGAGGAGGAATACAAAGGAGGAGGAGGAGGAGGAGGAGCAGGAGCAGGAGCAGGAAGAGGAGGAGCAGGAACAGGAGCAGGACAGGAGGAGGAGCAGGAGGAGTGAGATGAAGTAAGTCACATTACATCATCATCACCATCATCATCACTATCATCATCATCATCATCTTTATTATAGTAGCTGGAGTTTTAATATAGTTGAGGGAGGCGCATTATATCGATACAGTTGATGGCGTACAGTCACCACCAAAAATCCGGCATCAAGTGAACGAAAGTGGGTGGTTGGTTATTTTTCGTGAAGTTCGTGAACCGATAATACAGAGACCACCAACAGATGTAGTTTATTATTATTTATATAGGTCATTTCATTCGAAGTTGTTGCAGGACTATTTGGCGTGACTGTACATGGATGATGAAGGGGAAGGAAGAAATGAAAGGGGAGAAGGAATACGGGAGGATGTTGTGGTGAATGTCGAGGAATTATTGTAAGATTTCCCGAATTTGTGGGGAGAGAGAGAGAGAGAGAGAGAGATGGTTGGTTGGTTGGTTAATTAATGACATCGTGGTCGAGTTCTTTCCATGGTTAGGTACACAGACCACACAGACTTTGTTGTTCAAACGTGAGGATCTGGCCCTAACCTAATGCTGTGATAATAAGATATGACCTCATTAATATAGAACTGGAGAAGAGGATTGCTAAGAAATAGATTCCCTTCACTCACTCCTAGATATGGTCATGCAGAAATATTTTTATGATGTTGCCAGGAGATAATTTTTTATTAGAAAGTCATAAATTAGGGAACTTTTCTTGAGCCTCCTGCAGTGGACTAGAGAGCACTGTAAAACACACACACACACACACACACACACACACATGCGTCTGAATGACCTTCCGTCTTCTAAATTCCCTCCTTACAACATTCCTTCCTGAAGCTTACGTACATTACTTGGGTGTAGGGTATTGGTGTTACATTATTCTTTTCCTGATAAAACTGTACACATGGAGTAGGAGACCACGTCGTTACTATTACCTTGTCCATAAAATGACTATAAAAAAATATAAGTAAATAAATATATAATATATATATATATATATATATATATATATATATATATATATATATATATATATATATATATATATATATATATATATATATATATATATATATATATATATATATATATATATAGAGAGAGAGAGAGAGAGAGAGAGAGAGAGAGAGAGAGAGAGAGATTTTCAGAGTGCAACAGAAACCACAAGACAAGTAGAGATTGAAGGGAGATGAGGAAGGTTTACTTGTGTACAGTAACCTCAAGTAATGGAGATACAAAGAAAGGAGAGAGGGGGAGAAACAGTGGTAGGAAATCTGAGGGAATGAAGAAACATAAACCGGCCGACATAAAGGCTTGATGGTTTTCTTAAGCCTTATGTAAACACCAAGCTTTCCTCGTGTCATCATCTTCATAACTCACTCTAGTGTCATCTTCACAATTCGCTCTTTCATTGTGTCATTTTCACACTCACTGCACTGTTATTATCTTTTCAACTTTCTGTCTTTATTCATCTTTTCATGTTCATTACTTTCCGTCCCCTTTCATCTTCACAACTCACTGTCCTTTTATCCCGAGCGGAGCTAGCGAAGCTAGTCTTTTAAATTTTCAGACATTTTTCTTGCCCCTGATTTTGGAAAGCTTTTTGGCCTGGTGGTCAACTTCAGTTCTTGTACCCCAGATTTTGGAAAATGTCTCAACTTAATTCCTCCTAGACCATAATAAAATCAGATATCATCACCAAACTCTGAGGGAAGTTTCCTACAATATTGGGGAAGGTTTTAAACTTAATTTGGATTGACCTGGTGATCACCCTCAGTATGTGTGAGTGTAGTCTTTGGATTATCATGGGTCCCGCCTACCCTTATGGGTATGTATGTATGGGTATGTATGGGTATGTATGTATGGGTCCCGCCTACCCTTATGTTTTGTTGTCTGTCTTTGGATTGACGCCTCGGCCCAGTAAATAATAATAATAAAAAAACAACAACAACCAAACCTGTCAACTGCAGCCACAACCACACTAACAGGAAAATATCAATTACAAAAACAATAAAAATAACATCTACAACAGAAGGAATATTTTAAACATTAACAGTGATTTGTTTATATTTTATACTACATTATAGTTTGTCTTGAAATACATCAATATTCCCCTAATATATAAATAAATCTGAGTACCTAGCAACAGGAAGGCACATTTTCAATATTGCAGCTAAGTATAACTTCCTGCAGACCAGAAAAAGAATACATACATTTTGATTTGGGTTATCTATTATAATATTCAAATACCTTATATTTTAATGTTAATTTATTCCAACCAAAATAGAACACATGTTAAATAAAAAGTCTATTTCATAAACACTTTTAGAAATTTTACAGCTCCAAGTTTCAGGATAGATTCAAATGAATAATAAGAATATTGATAATATAATACGGTGGAGTTGTAACGTGAAATAATCTTACGAATTATTCCCCTCAAAAATGTTCTCCGACAGACAGGGTGACAAATTTTGCGTGTGAGAACTTCTACTGTAGTTAATGTGAGAAAAGCCTTTGGCGATGTGGTTTTGTTATATACACCCAGTGATCATCCCCTGACACTCCTGGACAGCATCGTTGTATTTAGTGACATGAATGAGGATGGAAATGGGCAGTCATCTACTGGAACACATTGGTTGTTTTCAGGGTTGAAGACGAGATCGCCTGAACAAGTAAGTGGTTCAACGGTGTGACCAATGTCGTCGGTATTGCAAGAATAAAATTCCTTAAGGCACTGAGTTCGACACTTGGCCTCCACTCCAAATTTCTGACAAATGTACATGGAAATACATCCGTCTGGATTAACTTTATTGAAACAAGATGAGGGAGTGCTACACGGGACATTGGCTGAGCAATGTCCCGACATGGGGTCAAAGTATTCACCATCTGGGCAAGTTCCAGAATTCAATGGGATGCCCTCCTCGGTACACAAATAATACTTGGTGCAGTCTGCAGGATCAAATACTAGAGTGCCAATCTGAGCTAAGGTGCAGTAAGGGTAGCAGGAGCAGCACTTGCTCTCGTCATTCTGGCATCTAGTGCCGTCATAATATGGAGCTTCAGGTGGACAAGTTACAGGTAAAAGGTCCTCTTCACCATTACAAATGGTGTAGGTGGAACAGTCAAACTGGTCGCCGTGAGTAGGATATAGGTCAACCTGCTCTTTACAGTGATAGTGACAAACAGCCGCCATGTTACCACATCCCTCACACTCATCTCCAGGAACACACTGGTGGGTAGTGTAGTTAAAGTGTTCACCATCAGGACAAGTGAGTGGCATCTCTGGTATTGGTGCATTGTCTAAACACATGTAGTAGTTGTGGCAGTCCTCTGGGTCGTGAACCAGATCCTGATTTGTGCATCCGGTACAGCTCAGTACACATGGGTCAGTGTTAGTGCAGGTAGAGGTGGTCTGGGCAGCTGTGGTCTGTGTTAGAGATATACTTGGGTTATATTATTGTTGTATAATGTACTGACACAAATACATTTCAACATTGACCTAATGATAGTAAAGTTATTATTTGTTGAAGTACTCTGTAAAAAAAATATATATATATTTTTAAGTTTTGTTTCCAATTGTAATAATATTCATACAATTATGATATTGTAAGATTATACATACCTGGTATAATTATGATACTGTAAGATTATACATACATTTAAATTATAAAATTGTTATCCCATAAAATAATAGTCTTTGAACTCAGGGGCCTATCCATTTAAGAGGAGAATGAGCGTAGGGATCGAGTAAATTTGCCTTGGTTGTGGGAAGTAGACACACGTGCTGCTGTTGTGGCTCTTGACATTGAGTTTGAATGTGTTTAGGACAGCACAGTTTGGGTGTAGGTTTATGCCATGCTTTGTTAGGGAGTAGAATAGGTTGCCATCTTTGGTGTTTGATTCTGACACGGTGAATGATTTTAATCATGTAGTGAATTCCCTCCTGCTGCTGAGAATTAGTTTTTAATGTTTCTGTGTTGTTGTTGTTGTTGTTGTTGGTGGTGGTGGTGGTGGTGGTGGTGGTGGTGTTCTCCCAGGGCACAATGGCCTCCTGACCCACAGACCCCCGGTACGCTCTGGTCGCATTGATAAAACAAATTAAAATAAAGGAGGGGCTGGCCCTATATGCCTGGGCTACCGAAGCAATTCCCAGGAAGATGGGACCAGTGCCTATTGGACCAAGGAGTCTGGGGGCCTCCGACCACCAGGGAGATTGGGGGGAAGGTCTTTGATCCCACAGCCAGTGCTGTGTGCCCAAATTCAAGTTACCACAAGAGCTACTGTACAAGTGGGGCCGCATCTTCCTTAAAACCAGTCTTGAAGGGACCATAAAGGGGAAGGGAGTTTAGACTGCAGCGTACAATGGGATAATGCACACCCGTGTGCTGGCAGTCCACACAGCAGTGGATTTTTCATCCATGTAGGCAGATCTCGTCAAATCCACTAGAAAGTTTCCGTATTCAACAACAATCTTTATTCTAGCCCTGTGGGGGATGACTAGTATTCACAGAGAATAGAGTCAGCCCCCCTTTGTAAAATGTTTCTGTGTTGTAGGTGGCTGTGGAGTAACTTTGGTAATTTGATAAGACCTTATCTATTCCTTCAAGTGTCCGTTTTACATATTACAATATCAAAGATAACAATAGCAGTTTTACGGTCAATATATTCAATACAACTATTTACTGACATATCTTTGAATTTCATTAATATTTCAAACGACTTTATATAATTGTAACTGCATTATTCCACATGGCATCTTTTTCGAAAGAGTGGATTTTTTTTTTTTTTTTTTTTTTATAATTTTTTTCTTAACGTCTGCTATATTAAATTCCATTATTTTGATATTATATATTTTTTTGTTATTACCTCAACCCTCTTATTCTACTGGTACAGAAACAAATGTTAAATTTAGTAAAGCTGCAGATGAGAATGTGGAGTTGATATTGCTTACATTAATAATGCAGACAGGGACATTAAGATGTTGCAAATAATTTTCGGATACGGATAGTTACAATATCTGTTCCTTTGTTTTAAACGTGCTTAATGTGAAGTAAATAAAGTGAGAGAGGTCGTAAATCATGTCCAAGTTTACCTGAGACGCCTCGACCCATTATGTTTGAATTAATATAAGTCTTAGTAAGGGTGAAAGATGGATGAAGGTAATGTGTTCCAGGGTTGACCAGTTGTAGATACAAAGTTGAGAGTTTGCTAACAGTTAATTCTTACATTAGGGAGTTGGACAGATAAGGGGCGAAATTGGAATACAAAATATTCATAAATATGAAAGTCACTCTGTGGTTATTGTTATTTCTATTTAATAAATTGCTACAATGTGTCTAATTAGTTATAATGCTAACAACTTCTTTCTCTATTCCATTGTTCATCATCAATGCACTAGTAGACGACATACTAAACACTTGTCGAAATTTACTTTAAAATATAGTAATGGTCAAGTGGACCAAACTCCTATATAAAACAATTAACATGGATTGATATTAATATAAGATATAGACGATACAGATACACAAACTCTAAGGAATCAATTAAAATTATACCTTGACAAATGAGTCAGTAATTATTGCTATAGTCTATTCAGTTCTTATGTTATTATTTACAGAGGGTTTCCCTCCTTAAAATTATCTTCAGTATTCAAACAATGATATCCTTGATGAGTGAAAGATAACGGGATAATACCCATGCAGTATCAACCTTGTCAAAGGTCTTGTAAGTTATCAGTTCCCATTTCAATGTGTATTTTAATAAAATACTGTCAAGGCCATGGCACTACGGAATTCTAAACGTAACAATACTAGACAGGCAACACCTACCACCACCAGAGCCAAGAGTAGAGCCACAACAGTCTCCTTCATCTTACAGTAGTGTCTAACTAAGATGAATTGTGATGCAGACAGGGAGTGAGTTGAGGGAGGCAGGGTGCAGGTGCTTTATACCCCAAGCAACTTATTTGACTAGACGTAGTGTGCTTATCTCTTTATCAATGTTTTTTTCATTCTAGAGAACTGGAGGCTATTAATTTCTTCAAACTGCGACACCAAATATATCACGTGGACAGGATGTTTCTCAGTAAACCTTGGAGGAAACTTTAGCCAATATTTCGTCAGTATTTGTAGTGGACGATAAGGGTTCGAACATATGACTATATGATAAAGAGTGAAGCGTGTTGAACTGGATCTGTCTATCTATAGCTCTGACGCCTCGTTCCCTCCGGGAACTCCCTCCAAGGGGGTGGCCACGGCAGAAGTGCCTCTAGTTTTCCCTGTTCCAACACTCCCTCCTTACTTGGTCAAGCCCTCCCCTGCCCCTCACGATTCTCTACTTTACATACTCTTCCACTCTGTTCTTCCATCTAACCGGAGGTCTGCCTCTCATATACCAGGTGCCACAACTACACTTCCATACACCTTCTTTACAAACTCTACACTATGCATTCTCTCTACATCTCCAAACCATCTCAGGGTATTCCGCTTCACTCTCTCAACCACTCCACATTCAATACCAATTGCCTTCTCACTCATACCACATCTCTCATACACACTCTCATTACTTTCTCCATCCCACCTAGTAAGTCCACATGCTCCTCTCAAGTAACTCATTTCCACTGCACCTATTCTAGACTGATGAGCCCTACTCCATGTCCATGTCTCTGACGCATATGTCAGTGCTCTCTCCCTAATTTTTCCTTCCATACTCCTCTGTTTACACAGAACTGTACCCAGGTACTTAAACTTCTTCACTTCCTCCATCTTCTCGCCCCTCAGTTATCTCACACTTCGTCCCAGTTGGTCATCCTACTCTGTAAGGCGTAGCAAAGTCAATCACTTCAGTTTCTGCTCTCTCAAACACCATCACTTTACTTTTACCAATATTCACCTTCAGTTTCCTTCGTTTACACAAAGATTGAAATTCGTCTAACACTCTCTGTAACTCCCTTTCACTCTCAGGCATCAACACAGTGTCATCTGTAAATAAACTTGCCACCAAGGACCAATTTGCTTCATTCAGCCTCAACTTCACCCCCAGGTCATTCACTTTGGCTTTCATCTCTCTCATACAACCATCCATATATACATTGAACAGCCATGGTGACATAACACACCCCTGTCTCAGCCCTACACGAATATTAAAACTCTCACTTAGATCACCCTCTACCCGTACACATGCTTTTGCACCTACATAGAAGGTATCAATGCCTTTCAGCAAAGACCCCCCAACACCATAAATTCTCAACACCTCTGTCATAGCTCTCCTATCAACCCTATCGTATGCCTTCTCCAAGTCCATGAAGGCAGCATATAACTTCCTATCCTTCCCAATATATTTCTCCACTATTGATTTTAATGTAAATATCTGGTCCACACATCCTCTACCCTTTCAGAACCCTCCCTGCTCCTCACTAACTTTATTCCCTGTTACTTCAATCAGTCTTTCAGTAAGAACCTTCCCATACACCTTCCCCGGTACACTAAGAAGGCTTATTCCCCTATAGCTACCACACTCATCCTTACTCCCCTTCCTCTAAAACAAAGGTACAATTATAGCTCTCCTCCAATCCTCTGGCACCTCTCAGTGCCTCCAGGCCAATGTGCATATAAGCAACATCCACTCCACCAGTACCTTCCCCCCCCCCCACACTTTAACATTTCAGCAGTTATCCCATCCACCCCCGGTGCCTTTCCCATCTTCAACTTTCCTATTGCTTTCCTAACCTCTTCCTTTCCTAATTCTCCCTGTACACTCGGACACCACAATCCCTAGCCCACCTGAGTCGAAGCCCGAGATCTGAAGCAGGCGGTTTCTGGACGACAGCCCACCCAAGCCATCATGAAACCACACACATTTCGAACCAATGGAGGCTTTGGGTGGGCTGTCGTCCAGAAACCGCCTGCTCCAGATCTCGGGCTTCGACTCAGGTGGGCTAGGGATTGTGGTGTCCGAGTGTACTGTACATACATCCTGTCGTCTACCACCTGCCTCCATCCCCCTCATTCATCAGACCATCAAAATGTCTCTTCCACACTTCTTTCACTTCCTCACTTCCACTCACAGTAACTCCATCCTCTCTCTTCATTCTCACGCTACCAGACTTTCCTTCTCCTCTTTCTTTTTCACCTCCTTCCTGAATAATTTCTTGTTTTCTTTAAACTTCTCACTCAGTTTCTTGCCAAACTCCCCATCCACTCTCCTTTTACTTTCACTCACTATCCTCTTCACTTATCTCTAACATACATTATATTCTCTCTTACCTCTCTTTCACTTCTTCTGACACATTCCTTTGTAATGTTCTCCTATATGACTTCCTTTTCTTCTCTACTGCATCCTTCATTTTTTCTGACCACCAAGCACTCCCTTTCTTGCCCTTCGTCTGTGTCTTGTATCCCACTACCTCTGCTGCTGTCCTCATTACTAGTGTCTTAAACATTTTATACACATCATTCACTCCCAGTCCCTCCCCTATACTCAGCTTTGCATCCTTCAGCACCTCACCCACCCTCCTCTTATATTCCTCTCTATACTCTTCCACTTGCCACCTCCCTCTTGTTCCCCCCTCTATCCTTCCTACCATACTCCTATTTTGCCCTGACACAAATCCTCGCCAGAGCACTGAAACATTCCTCCCATCACTCTAGCATCCATCACATCTTTCCTTATCCTTTCATCCACAGCTATGTAATCAATCAAACTCATCTGCTCTCCCCTTTCATCCCTCCTCTTCCATGTGTACCTGTGGATCAGTCTGTGCTCGAAGCAGGTGTTGGCGAGGAACAACCCCACCTCGGCACACACATCCA
This sequence comes from Petrolisthes cinctipes, assembly GCA_033782935.1. Lineage (NCBI taxonomy): Eukaryota > Metazoa > Arthropoda > Malacostraca > Decapoda > Porcellanidae > Petrolisthes > Petrolisthes cinctipes. Next base: position 15,489 of record JAWQEG010007221.1, read on the forward strand.
CCAGGCACTCACCATTTTCATTTATTCCATTCACACCCCACTTGCCAACTACATTTCCCATTCTCTCATTCCCTACCTTCCCATTCATATCTCCCACCAGCAGTATCCTCCTCCCTCTCTCAAAACTTCTCAGGCAGCCAATCAATTCATTCCAAAACTCTTTCATTTTCATCTTTCCCACCTTGGTCTGCGCGTTCACTGGAGCATACGCACAGACCCATGCATACCTCACTATACCAATCTTCCCAGTCATCCATACTATCCTTGTTCCCTTCCTTCCATGTCCATCCATTCCCTTCCACACCCTCCCAGACACCAACAATGCACACCCTTCCTTTCCTCTCCCTTTACTCTTTTCATCCATACCAGTCCATATCACGCCTCCTTCAATTCCTTCCCACAACACACTCTTCCCTCCATCCCAACACTCTTCCACCACTCCTTTTATATGCGTCTCGGTTATCCAACACCCATCTATTCTACTCCTTCTAGCACACTCCACTATCTCTCTCCTCTTCACCTCATTCACCATTCCATTCACATTAATTGCTACGACTCGTATGCATTCTTCCCCTTTCCTTCCCCCCACTGGGCAGACTGTAGACCCCTCCCCTCCACTAGATGCAGCCATCCGTCCTCCCATTGGGGAGCCACTGGTGGCTGGCAAGGCCAACGCAGCCGCTGCGCTGATTCCCGTAGGGACACGGGCCATCAAAATTGTCAAGCTCTTTCACAAAACACTAAATAATAATAAAAGACAGGTAAAAGACTACAAACTTTGCACATTTAACACCTTTAAAAATAATTATAATTGTAATTAAAAAATCATTTTGTCTCTAAAAATAATAAAAATATTAAAATATTAGAATATTAAAAATATTAAAACACTAAATATTAATAAAAGATAGATAAAAGACAAAAAATTTGCACATTTAACACTTTTAAAAATAATTACAGTTTTAATTTAAAAATATTTTTGTCTCTAAAAATATTAAAAACGAAATTCAAACCTATATTATGTGGGTAAACCTACTTTGCCCCCACACCGCCTCCCCCTTCACCTTCACCTCCAGCCTCTATATGATAAAATAATGTCACCACGTGGAGTTCCGGTGAGACTTACCTACCCTTCCTCTGGAGGGATAGGTCACCAAGGAGCTTCGTATAAGAACTTGCCAATTCATGATGGTAGCCAGTGTGTAATGGCTGCACCTCCATCCTCATTCGTTACGATACTGCCACTGAGCAGAGCTGGATATATAATTATATTATACTTCTGATATGGCAGACGAAAATACTTCTGATATGGCAGAAAAGGAGGTCTAAGGGGAAGAGAATAAAAAGAAATGGCAAGAAGTGGAGGGTAAAGGGGGGGAAGAGATTACGAAAAGGATGTTATATAGTGAGGGTAAGGAGAGGTAGTAAGAAATGAAGGTTAAAGGTAAAGGAATATGTACCATATGTTTCATTTCCCAGAAGGTTCAATAACCTTCATGTTATCTGTTGTACCATAAGTGAGTGTGGGAATTTTACGAGTAGGTTTTTGAGAACTGTACATCTGTATCCTGAGAAAAACCCACTTTTTATGGACAAGGTATTTTTTCTGGACGTTTCGGAGGCAACTAGCTCCCTCTTCAGCAGTACAGAGTTGATTCAACTTCAGCAGTACAGAGTTGATTCAACTTCATCAGTACAGAGTTGATTCAACTTCAGCAGTACAGAGTTGATTCAACTTCAGCAGTACAGAGTTGATTCAACTTCATCAGTACAGAGTTGATTCAACTTCAGCAGTACAGAGTTGATTCAACTTCAGCAGTACAGAGTTGATTCAACTTCAGCAGTACAGAGTTGATTCAACTTCAGCAGTACAGAGTTGATTCAACTTCAGCAGTACAGAGTTGATTCAACTTCATCAGTACAGAGTTGATTCAACTCTGTACTGATGAAGGAGATAGTTGCCTCCGAAACGTCCAGAATAAATACTTTGTCTATAAAAAGTGGGTTTTTCTCAACATGCTGCTCTTCACGTCATAGTGAATTACCACTCCAGTAGGCTATATCTGTATCATTGTGACCTTGTAGAAGCATTTAAGCACTTACTAATTACCTTCATGATAACTGATACAAAACATCATTAACGTATGCCAGAATAATGGGCAGACATGGGGTCTAGTACAGAGGGTTCTATTAATATTAATATAATTCTATAATATTACTATTAATATTTCTTTAGAGGTCATCCATTATATTACTATTACTTGGTTATCTATTACTATTATACAATATTTGCGATAACTTTAGTTTTTAAACATAATAATTTTCATATTGTTGTGTGGTGGTGTTATCACATAACACTTGGCTCACAATGCATATAACATTTTTTGTTTGACATATGAAGACTTAGTAACTCAAAATAAGTGTCCGACTCTGTAATAGGAAGGTAATATACAATTATCTATTTCTTTGCCTTCTATTACTATTACAACTATGATTATTTGATCTATTACTATTCCTTAGAAAACCTTGTAATAGTCTATTACTATTACATATTACTATTACCCCATGTCTGATTAATGGGTAAGCATTCTCCAATACAGTGATAAAAGATAATTTTATTGTATTTTTTTGGAAAGTTTTCGTAATTGCTTCCAAGCGGGTATAAGTAATGTACAGCTGGCCACACTCCCATGAGGCCCACCCAGTGTTGTCAACGTTGGCTCACATATTAATTAACCCCGAAACACTAGTAGTGAACTCAGCTCGCTCGAATTATTCACTGGTAGGAGAGAGAAGTAGGGTGGGATTTAAGGTGGGTAGGGGGCTGCCTATACAAGAGAGGTGAGAAATTATTCTTGAGGAAGTGAGAAATGAGTTAAATCTTTATTAAAAATACGAAAATACACCCGGTTAACAATGATTAATATACTGACATTCGTATCAATTATTAACACCAATAAAGGTTAGATTAACTTTTTAATATTATGATGTAACACAAAAACAACAGAGGTAAAATAATTGTATATTTTATTCGTATTGTATTCAATTTCAACTGAAATAAATATAAGGTCATAATGATATTATTTTGACATAGTTTTCAATGTTAGATAAACGCATATATAACAACAGATAATATACAACGTCACAGCTTTATACAAAAATTGATAATGTGAGTGTGTGTGTGTGTGTGTGAGAGAGAGAGAGAGTATACTGAGAAGCAAGAGATAGAAAGAGAGAAACTAGGTAATAGAGTGATAGTGTGTGTGTGTGTGTGTGTACTGAGAGGGAGAGAGAGAGAGAGAGAGAGAGAAACAAGGAGCTAGAGCAGGTTGTTTGTTGTCCGAAATGAGAGATGAAGTAAACTATGTTTGGTGTCCAAGTGTATAGTCACGTGTCTACAAAAATTAATATATATAAATAAATTTTGTATTACTTGTGGGATAACACATTACTGATATGTTAATAAATATATTAAAATGGCTGTAATGTTGCAGTAGCACATGTGACTCATCTTCTCTACACCACCACCCCTCCTTCCTTCCACCCACCAAGCCGTCTGTCCCTTACCCCCCCCCCACCCCTCACTCCCACTTTCTCCGACCCGAATAAGGAAGATGAAGCTTTGCCAATTCGAAATATTGTCTTATATATGTACAGGAGCTGACACAAACGAAGCGCTGTTGCCACGTTAGCCAAGCCAAGTGAAGGGGTGGTCCAGGTGGAACTCTTGTACAGTGTACTGTACTTCCCAAAAGTATCGTTAAAATAATGTACTGTCCAATCTGTCACACTGGACGATGATATTTGACACGTGTTGAGGCAACATGTGTCATTCACATTAACGATAGTTTTGGGACCTACAGTACAGTCGGCGGCAAAAGTCCTGTCGCCTCACTTGCTTCACCGAGGCACGTGATGTTCATAGACTCGAGATTATTAGGTGTAGAAAACGTGCGTATTTCTCGAGTCCATGAACACTGCATGTTTCGGTGAAGCAGGTGAGGCGACAGGACTTTTGCCGCCGACTGTACAGTACCTCACTGCAGGGAACAAAATGACAACCCCACTGGAGGGAACATATTGGGGTCAACATTCGTTTAATAATATAATTTATCCCTGATGAAGCCTGATGTAAAATTATCCACACGTATGAATATCATAACGTTTTATATACCGTACTCGTACAGTACATAAATTATGTCGGAACTTTGATCGACAGGGAACCCAATTCTTGGCCATGAAAAATGTTCATAACCAAAACAAAGCCACTTCCACCTACTCCATATTATTGAGATGACTGTGTTTGGAAGGTTAACAGTTTGATCCATTATAATGAATAGAAATGTGGCTTCCTATATCCTTACTATACCAGTTACTATAGATTATACCACCATACTATACCAGTTACTATAGATTATACCACCATACAATACCAAGTCATGCTATAAACGTCACATAAAAACATTCAGTCACACAATACCACACCATATCATACCTCACACCATATCATACCTCACACCATATCATACCTCACACCATATCATACCTCACACCATATCATACCTCACACCATATCATACCTCACACCATATCATACCTCACACCATATCATACCTCACACCATATCATACCTCACACCATATCATACCACACACCATATACCACACACCATATCATACCTCACACCATATACCTCACATCATAGCATACTACACACCATAACATACCTCACACCAAATCATACTGTAATGCTCTGATTTATTATTATTATTATCGTTATTATTAACAATATTATTATTATTATTATATCGAAAATATTCCCGTAGTGACTTTAATCATCAATGAGGACTTTCAACTCGGCTCGGCCTTCCAAGGTCTTCAGCTTTGGACACCTAATTGTTATTTCTTTAGAGTTTAGTGGTCATCTATTTTATTACTGTTACTTGGTTATCTATTACTATTATATATTATTTGCTATCGATAACGTTAGTTATTAAACATGAAAATAATTTTCATTATTGTTGGGAGGTGAGGTTACCACATAACATTTATTCTAATTAACACTTGGTTGAAAATGCATATAGAATTTTTGTTTGACACATGAAGACTAAGTAACTTAAAAAAAGTCTCCGATTCTGTAATAGGAAAATATTTTACAGCTTTCTGTCCCTTTTCATCTTTACAACTTTCAGTCCCACTTTTATTTTCACATCTTTCTGTTTCCTTTTCCTCTTCACAACCTGCATTCCTCGTGTCATCTTCACAACTTGCTTTCCTCCTTTCATCAGCACAACTCTCTCTTTCTTTTCTTTCCTTGTTTTTACTGTACTTCATATCCAGCTGTCACTACTGTCCTTCTCTTACGGTTTGTAAATGTGCTTAGATGTTAGGCTGCCATTCGTGTGCTCTTATCAACCACAATCCCACACTCATCCACCTCACTGACCTTACCCCTACACCTCCACCTCACTGTCTTACCCCCACACCTCCACCTCACTGACCTTCCCCCACACCTCCACCTCACTGACCTTCCCCCACACCTCCACCTCACTGACCTTACCCCCACACCTCCACCTCACTGACCTTAACCCTACACCTCCACCTCACTGACCTTACCCCTACACCTCCACCTCACTGACCTTACCCCACACACCACCTCACTAACCTCCACACCTCCACCTCACTGACCTTACCCCCCACACCTCCACCTCACTGACCCCCTCCACACCTCCACCCTCACTATCTTACCCCCCACACCTCCACCTCACTGTCTTACCTCCACACCTCCACCTCACTGACCTCACCCCACCCCTTTCACTGACCCCCTCCACACCTCAACCTCACTAACCTCCCCCCAAACCTCCGCTTCACTGACCCCCCCCCAAAACCTCCGCTTCACTGACCCCCCCAAAAAAAAACTCCACTTCACTTCAATGACGCCCACCACACCACCACCTCCCTTCCCTTGAGATAAAAGGTGAGATAAGGAATAAGATGTGATGATAAGAGTCGTAACTTGTGAAAGGAGACACGGGAGTGGCCATTACGGAGTGGAGGGAGAGGGGGAAGAGTGGAAGGGAGTGAGGGTTAGTAAGATGGAGAGAAGAGTAGAGGGAGTGAGAGGGGAATGGAGGGAGAGTGAAGGAGTAAAAGGTAAGTTGAATAAAGAGGGAGTGAGAGATGGGAATGGGTGGAGGGGGGGAGGGGGGGAGTGAGTGGCAGGTAGGATGAAGAGGAAAGGGTAGTAAGTGGAAATAAATAGATAGAGAAAAATGGAAGGTTGAAGAATGAAAGGAGAGGAAGAAAACTGAGGAAAGGAAGGGGAAAGTGGGAGATTGGTTAAGTGAATGAAATTGAGAAAAAAAAAAAAAATAGTGAGTAAAGGAGGAATGGCGAAGAAAAAAAGTAAAACAAAATATGAGTAAAGCATTATAGAAGTTTTGAGTGAGTGTGTGAACAACTTTAAAGAAAGAGAGTGAGTGAGCGATCGTGTGAGTTTGGAATAGTTAAATACACGAATAATCAGCTCCATGAGGCTTCGTTCCTCTACTTGCATCATTCTCAGGCTTCATTCTTCCTTCTGTTTTCGTCTATTTTTTTTTGTTTATTTTGTTTTCCCTCATCATAATTTCTTTCATTTTGACTTTTTCTTCTTCCCCGATTCCCTCCCAACCTATTCTTCTCATTGACTTCCTACCCACTTATTTCTACTTCTGCCTATCTATCATTAACTCACTCTACCTACATAATTATCTCTCTGACACCCTCCATTTCTACTCACCCTAATTCACTGGGGCTTACATGTGCTCACAGTCACGTACTCAAGGTTGTTTTTTTTAAATATTACTCACACGGTACCATTTACAATACCCTGGACTTATATAACCGACTTGCACTTGTATGCTGATAGAGTTGTTTAGATGATAAAAGACCTGTGATATAATATGAATGTCAGTTTTTTTGTTTTCCTCTCTCTCTCTCTCTCTCTCTCTCTCTCTCTCTCCTCTCTCTCTCTCTCTCTCTCTCTCTCTCTCTCTCTCTCTCTCTCTCTCTCTCTTCTCTCTCTCTCTCTCTCTCTCTCTCTCTCTCTCTGTCTCTCTCTCTGTCTCTCTCTCTGTCTCTCTCTCTGTCTCTCTCTCTCTCTCTCTCTCTCTCTCTCTCTCTCTCTCTCTCTCTCTCTCCTCTCTCTCTCTCTCTCTCTTCTCTCTCTCTCTCTCTCTCTCTCTCTCTCTCTCTCTCTGCTCTCTCTCTCTCTCTCTCTCTCTCTCTCTCTCCTCTCCCCTCTCCCTCTCTCCCCCTCTCTCCCCCTCTCTCTCTCCCTCTCGCCTCTCCTCTCCCTCTCCTCTCCCTCTCTCTCTCTCTCTCTCTCTCTCTCTCTCTCTCTCTCTCTCTCTCTCTCTCTCTCTCTCTCTCTCTCTCTCTCTCTCTCTCTCTCTCTCTCTCTCTCTCTCTCTCTCTCTCTCTCTCTCTCTCTCTCTCTCTCTCTCTCTCTGTTTTCTTGTAATATATATACCTATATACTATCGATTTATTTTCTATGACTATCTGTTTATCTATCAATTTATCCATACGGTTTCTTTCTCTCATCCTTCCCTCTATGTTCTCTTTTTAGTTTTTCCTTCCCCAACCACTCCCTCGTTTCCTTCCTCCTTTTATACCCTATGACTGTAATTCTTCTAGCAATCACCTTTCTCTTTTTTCCCTTCCTCCCTCTTCTCTAACTCTCCCTTTCAACCTATGTGTTCTTTCACTCATTTCCTTCCTCCCTTCCTTCTCTCTTCCTTCCCAAACCTTTGCGTCTCTCCTCCTTATCTCCTTCTCTACCTTACTTATCATTCCATCTTTTTTCTCCTTTCCTTCCTCTTCCTCTTTCAGTACACACCTTAAAGACAGATTTTTTTTCTTCGTTTGTATTGCCTCTGCTCCCAACATTGCATGCACCTTATCTCCCTCCCTCCTTCACTGCCTCCCTCTTTCCTTAACTACTCCCTTATCTCCCTCCCTCCTTCATTCACTCTCATGCTTCTTTCTTTCACTCCATTTTCGTGTGTTTATCTCTATCTGTCAGTCCCTTTATATTTTCGTTCCTTTGTCTTTCTTTCTCCCTCTGTCTGTGAATTGACTGTCTATCCGATTTTTCATGCATCTAACATTTCGTCTGTCCATAATCTAATAATCCATTGCAATGCCCTTTATATTTAATCGGCTTATTCGTTGTTTTGTCTGATTTCCCTCTTTCAGTGTCATTCATTTCCGACCAGTATAGATAATTTTGCTAGTATGTATGTCTATATTTTCATTTATTCAAATTTCTATGCATGTATCTAAGTACCAGTATTATTGTTCTTTACCCTCTGTCCGTCTATGGCTATTCGGTTGTCAATGTAGTTCCGGTTGTCAATGTGCCTCAAACCGAATTGTTCTTATTTAGTTAGGAGGGTCAGACAGAGTGACAAATGAGAAGCTCTACTTTGAGACACAGTTTAATTTTCCTATCGTATCTTAAAACCTCGTTAATATTATACCGTAGAAATCCTTCACCCCATACAGGAGGAAGGGATGGCAGAGGGGAAGGGGCGAGGGAAAGGAAATGAACAAATTTGGTTATTAGATCTAAGTAGGCCGATATGTTCATTAGCAAGAAATTTAGGCTACCGGTATCCTAATTAATTTCAGCATCACTTCTAAGCATTTCTTTATATATTATGATCAACTTCTCTGCCTCTCCTGAATATAGGCTCAAGTTGTGCCAGCATTCCTTCATTAAACATAATTATGTACGGTTCACTTAGAGATCAGAAATACTCAGTCTACGCAGCACCTATTTACAGTTCAGGAGAGATGTTTTGGCCATATATAAGGTTCAAAGCGAGATAATTTTGTCATATTTTGGGTTCAAACGATATAGTGTGGTCATAACACGACTGGATATAAGCGTTCATGACACAGCCAGCACTGCTTGGGAAAAATGTTAACAAACCAGATGGCTGTGTTTG
>JAWQEG010007222.1:0-2500 GCA_033782935.1 Petrolisthes cinctipes
CTTACCTGTCATTAACTTGGCGTCCTTAACGTAGGCACCCGCACTGGTTAGAAGAGGTGAAGGTGATTGGTCCGATGGCAGATGAGGTGAGGGTGTGAGGGGCGTGACCGGGGTGGTAACGTGAGCTGGGAGACTTGTATTTGGCTGACGCGGCAGGAAGGGGAGGAGCGAGAAGGGCCCCTCTCTCAGTAGACTGGTGGAGAGACCGAGGGGCGGGGTTGGCCACAGACGAGGGTGGTAAGGGAAGGGAAACGACCCGCCCAGTGACCCGCCCACACCCAGAGACCCACCCAAACCACCCACAGAACTCTGGGAGACAAGTGGTTGGTGGAGGTACTGGAAGGTTGAGTAGGGAGGCAGCTGAGGTCACTGTGTTGGGAAGGAAGGGGAGAAAGACAACCTAGATCAATAAACAATACATACTGGAAATCAATAATATAAGTATTTCAATAAAGGTTTTAATATTGTTAGGTAGAAATATAGATAGAAAATCACATTAATAGTAATATACGGTAAGTGATTTAATAAAGGTATTAATATTATTAGGTATTATTAGGGAGAAATAAAGAGAAGAAAAATACAATAATAATTATGTAAGTATTTCAATAAAGGTATTAATATTATTAGGTAGAAATGTAGATAAGAAAAACACATTAATAGTAATATAAGTGATTTAATAAAGGTATAAATATTATTAGGTATTATTAGGTAGATATAAAGAGAAGAAAACCACATTAATAGTAATATAAGTGATTTAATAAAGGTATTAATATTATTACGTAGAAATAAAGAGAAGAAGAAGAACAATAATAATAATAATATAAGTGATTTAATAGAGATTTTAATATTAGTTAGAAATAAAGAAAAGATAGATACCAATACAAGCTTAAATACAATAATAGTAATAATAGTATTTCAATAAAGGTACTTATTATTATTATTAGTTAAAAATATATACTAATAAAATATAAATACTACTACTAGCCTACTACTACTATACTACTACTACTACTACTACTTTCTACTACTACTACTACTACTACTACTACTACTACTACTAATAATAATAATAATAATAATAATAATAATAAAAATAATAATAATAGTAAAATAATAATAATAATAAAAATAAAAATAATAATAATAATAATAATAACAATAATAAAAATAATTATAATAATAATAATAATAATAAAAATAAATAGAGTAAATACAAAAAAAAAAAAAAAAAAATCTCGCCTTACTCATAATATAGATGCAATCAGAACTATAAGTATTGGGAACACGACCACTCAGAAATTAATTACCCACCTGTGAGGCACCAGGGAATACACGTTACAATTTCACCCACACAGAATTTGCTTATAAGAATTTCACCCACACAGAATTTGTTTATAAGAATTTCAGCCACACAGAATTTAAGTATAGGAATTTAAGGTAGACAGAATTTGCTTATAAGAATTTAAGCCACACAGAATTTGCTTATAAGAATTTCACCCACACAGAATTTGCTTATAAGAATTTCAGCCAGACAGAATTTGCTTATAAGAATTTTAGCCAGACAGAATTTACGAATAAGAATTTCACCCACACAGAATTTGTTATAAGAATTTCACCCACACAGAATTTGCTTATAAGAATTTCACCCACACAGAATTTGCTTATAAGAATTTGCTTATAAGAATTTCACCCACACAGAATTTGCTTATAAGAATTTAAGGTAGACAGAATTTATTATAAGAATTTCACCTACATAGAATTTACGTATAAGAATTAATATAAGCTTAATTAAGGGGAGATTTAATTCTCTTTTGTTACAGTGGAGCACCTTGATTCCTCCAAAGTATGCCATGTAGGAAACAGGACCAGATGAACAAAAATAATGGTGTTCTGTTGTTGCTTGGAATATATAGTTTGGAGGAATCATTTGCTCCAGATTTACCAACACCATGGTATATAATTATTAAGTACAGTGTCTATGGTAAATCTGGAGCAACTGAATCCTCCAAACTATTCCAAGCAACAACAGAACACCATTATTTTTGTTGATCTGGTCCTGTTGTTTCCTGGCATACTTTGGAGGAATCAAGGCACTCCAATGTACCCCAAAAAAATTATATACCACCCTAACATTTTAATATTTATCAACTTAATTAAACAGAGACGAAAGAGCAAGTAATTAGAGACAGATAATAGTTGATTAGGTGTAAATAATAAGATATAACTAATCAATTAATTAATCAACCAATCAACCAGTCACGTGTCAAGAACGAGAGACAGTCAACGAATCACGAATCTTTTGATAATCTGATAATCAAACACGAATTAAAATAACAGGGAACTAATCAAAATCAAGATACAATCATCCAATCAGTCAGTCAACCAATCATCTAACCAATCACTCACACAATCATCCAGTCATCCAGTCATGCAATCAGTCAGCCAACCAACCAACCTATCAATCAACCAACTATAACCATTAAAACACCCAACCAACCAA
>JAWQEG010007223.1:0-38844 GCA_033782935.1 Petrolisthes cinctipes
ATTTTCATATAGGATCACACACAAGGGCTATGATTAATACTGTACTTGGGTACTTGACTTTCGTCCCTCTGATAAACACTGATGGGCTATACTTTGGAGTAGGAGAGAGAGAGAGAGAGAGAGGGGGAGGGGGGGAGTTGTGGGTAGAACGAGAGGAAGCATCAAATGAGGGGGGAAATCCCGTGCAAGGTGTGAGGGAGAGGGGGAGGGAGAGGGAGAGATGATGGAGGTTGAGAGGGGAGGTAATAGTTTGAAGAGAGGGGAGAAATCTGCTGTACGTGACAATGCAAGTCCCTTTACGTACATACATACATACATACACACGTACAGCCATGGGTGATAGTGGTGGACCAGGGTCCAAGGAGTGTTGGAGAGCAACTGAACAGTTTGAAAAAGTGAGTCTTCTAAACCTCTCAACGTTGAGAATGGTTTGGGAAATTCACTTGTTCGAACTCTGTTTAGTTGCTCTCCAACACTCCTTGGACCCTGGTCCACCACTATCACCCATGGCTGTACATGCATACATACAGGAGAGAGAGAGAGAGAGAGAGAGAGAGAGAGAGAGAGAGAGAGAGAGAGAGAGAGAGAGAGAGGAGAAAAGGTGTGGAATTGAGAGAGAGAGAGAGAGAGAGAGAGAGAGAGAGAGAGAGAGAGGGAGGGAGAGAGAGGAGGGAGAGGAGAAAGGGTGTGGAATTTAGAGAGAGAGAGAGAGAGAGAGAGAGAGAGAGAGAGAGAGAGAGGGAGGAGGGAGAGGAGAAAGGGGTGTGGAATTTAGAGAGAGAGAGAGAGAGAGAGGAGGGGGTTAAAATCACGCCACCTCTCAGATGATGCAACCTTCCCCAACTCTCTTTACCCCCCTCCTCTCTCTCTCTCTCTCTTTACTTTATACACAAACTTCCACTAATGCATTATTTTACATCTCTCTCTCTCTCTCTCTCTCTCTCTCTCTCTCTACAAACTTCCACAAATTTATTATCTCACATTCTCTCTCTCTCTCTCTCTCTCTCTCTCTCTCTCTCTCTCTCTCTCTCTCTCTCTTATTGCTAAGCCCCACCCACAAGGTATCCAAACTCCGCCCCGTCTACACACACACACACACACACAGATAGAGAGAGATAGAAAGAACAGAGAGAGAGAGAGAGAGAGAGAAAACACACACGCAGCAAAGAGAGGGAGAGAACACACACACACATCAGAGAGAGAGAGAGAGAGAGAGAGAGAGAGAGAGAGAGAGCACACACATACATACATACGTGTTGCGTCATGTTGCAGGTAGGCATGAAGGCAGGGTTAGGGAGACAAGACTTAGCTATGCTCTCTATCAACACCAAACACCATCACTACATTAACCAAACCTAACCTAATGTATGCTAAACTAACCCAACCAAAACTAACCTAACCTAACCTAACCTAACCTAACCTAATGTATGCTAAACTAACCTAACCTAACCTAACCTAACCTAACCTATTGTAAACCAACCCAACCTAACCTTACCTATTGTAAACTAACCCAACCTAACCTAATTAACCTATCTTAACCTACAGTAATGTAAACTAATTAACCCAACCTAACCTAACCTAACCTACCTGAGACCGTGTGTGGTGGCGGTGGTTATACTGTGAATACGTTTGTGTGGTGGTGGTGGTGGTTATAGTGTGGATACGTTTGTGAGATGGTGGTGCCGTGGTGGTGTGGCCTTGAACTAACCATGACCTATACGAAGGTGAAGGTGTGTGTGTTGTGATGTGACTCATTCCCTGGTTAATACCCCCGGGTTTCCCCTTTAAAGGCTTTCGTTCGTTCTCTCTTATTATATAGTTGTTGGTTTCTTTAGTTTATATTCCTTACAGGGACGACTTGGGTATAATATCTCGTAGGCCTCGATGTCAAAACACACACACACACACACACACACCTTGTCACTCTAATGCACAGATTATATACGACTACTGTGCAACCTGTCAACACACACAAACACACACACCTTGTCACTCTAATACACAGATTATATGCGACTACTGTGCAACTTGTCAACACACACACACACATACAGTATACACACACACACACACCTTGTCACTCTAATACACAGATTATATACGACTACTGTTCAACCTGTCAACACACACACACACAGGGGGGAGGAGGGTATGCGTAAGGGATGACTCACTCCCACAAGACCATCCCTCCCTCCCACCCACCACCTGTTTGACCCCATCCCACTCCCCCTCTGTCCCCCTCCCCCCCTCCTCCCCCTTCCCCAGGCATCTAACTTCACCATAAGAGGGCATTACAGTGTTGGTGTTGGTGGTAAATAAATCTGAAGCCACTGATGATTTCCTCCTAACTATTCCAATCAACAACAACAATAATAATTAACAGGCCACCAACCAACCAACCATAATGTTTGTGTTGGTACTACAGATTTGTTTCCCGGCATACTTTGGAGGAATCAAGACACTCCTCCAATGTAATGTAGGAGGAATCAAAACACTCCAATGTAATGTAATGTAATGTACCAGAAGTGTATTACCACCATAACACCATAACAAGGCTTTGCTAATATTGTTCTTTAACCCGGTAAAGGAGGTGGTAATACTTTTCAACATCAGTCACGTGGCTTACTTTGTTTTTATTATTATTATTATTATTATTATTATTAAAGATGGATTCAGACACTAGATCCACACAAATTATATTATTATGAGGGTTTAATGACCTTGTTGTTGTTGTTGTTGTTGTGTTGTTGTTCTTAGTACGTTTATGTGTTGGTACTTGTTACACCTGCTGTTCTTTACATTCTCTTTTATTAACTCTATTTATCCTCTGTTTCCTTTATTCCCTTTTGTTATTATTATTATATCATCATCCCACGTTACTTCCCTTTTCGTTCCATCTTTATCTAACTCACAAGGAAGGACTCTCTCTCTCTCTCTCTCTCTCTCTCTCTCTCTCTCTCTCCTGACCTGATCAATGTTTCAATATCAAGGTCGGTCAAGGGAAGAGAGAGAGAGAGAGAGAGAGAGAGAGAGAGAGAGAGAGAGAGAGAGAGAGAGAGAGAGAGAGAGAGAGAGAGAGAGAGAGAGAGAGAGAGAGAGAGAGAGAGGAGAGAGAGAGAGAGAGAGAGAGAGAGAGAGAGAGAGAGAGGGGTCACCTGAAGAAGCTGAAGACAGAAGGGAAGAAAAGAGAAGAAAAAAAACAGAAGGAGAGGAAAGAACAGGAGATAACAATTGGGAAAGTGTGTCAATAAATACATTCTCCTCTCATTCTCTTTTCATACACATTTGTTTTGGTAAATGACCCTTCCATAACATTGCCTCACTCTTTCCACCCCACCCCACCCCATTCACACTGTTTACACCCCACCACCCCACCACTGTTTCTAGCCCACCACTGTTCCAACCCACCACTGTTTCTACCCCACCACTGTTTCTTGCCCACCACTGTTTCTAGCCCACCAAACTGTTTCTAGCCCCACCCCGGCAACTGCTTTATTTAATAATTACCGAGCAACATTGAAGGGCAGTGACGGAAGAAAGATCGACCCCTGTCTGTGTGTGTGTGTGTGTAGCATTGAAAGGGCACAGTGACGGAAGAAAGATCGACCCCTGTGTGTGTGTGTGTGTGTGTGTGTGTGTGTGTGTGCATTGAAAGGGCATACACAGTGGCAGGAGTAAAATCGAGCCCTGTGTGTGTGTGTAACATTCAAAGGGCACTGTGGCAGGAGTAAAATCTAGCCCTGTATGTTCTTACCTATTTGTTTTTTTTTACAGGATGAGTCAAGCTCGTAATGTCCCGTGTTTTAAAACCCAATTATCATATTTTTCTTTAAAGTTATGTAAGTTTTTGACACACACCACTTCTTCTGGTAATTTCTTCCATTCGTCTATTACCCTATTTGGAAAGCAATATTTCTGTACATTTTTATCTCCTCTTCTTTAATTAATTTCTTACTGTGTCCTCTCATTGTAGGTATTCCTTGTTGACACAAGTTTTATATATCTATTTTTTCTTTTTCTATGACATATTTATCTGTGTGTGTGTGTGTGTGTGTGTGTAAGGGCACGGTAGCAGGAGTAAGATTGAGCCCTGTGTGTGTGTGTGTGTAGCAATTTCAGAGAGCCGGTCGATAATGGCGGCAAGGGTTCAAAACACTGCGCGCGCACCACACCACACACCAACCCCAACACACTCCCCCCCTCCCTCTCTCTCTCTCTTCTCACTCACTCACTCACTCACGCTCACATTCCAGCCACAAGTTACAATTCTAAACGTGGATGAGGGAGTAACAAATTATAATAACCCCATAACAACCCACTCAACGTCTTAATACAACAGTTGTGGTTATGATTTGAGGTTATAGTGAGGTTGTATCATAAAGACAGTGTAGACGTAAATAATAAAGTGTTGTTAAATAAAGAAAGTGTTGTTAAATAAAGAAAGTGTTGTTATAATAAAGAAAATGATGACGTAAGTAATAAAGTGTTGTTATAATAAAGTGTTGATATAAGTAGTAAAGTGTTAATAAAATAAGATGTTGTTATAATAAAGAAAATGTTGACTTACGTATTAAAGTGTTGTTATAAAAAAGAAAGTGTTGTTATAATAAAGTGTTGATATACGTAATAATATTGATATAATAAAGTATTGATATAGTAAAGGAAAGTAAGAGACTGAAACTTATTGTATACAGTGTCTCAAAGTGCCAACAACCAACAGTGCCAAGTGCTTTAGAGTGCCAACAGTGCTTTAGAGTGCCAATAGTGCTTTAGAGTGCCAACTGTGCTTTAGAGTGCAAACAAGCCAACAGTGCTTTAGAGTGCCAACAGTGCCTCAGCATGTCTACAGTTCTTAAGAGTGCCAACAGTACTCTAAAGTGCCAAAAATATGCCTCAGTGCCTCAGAGTGCCAATAGTTCCTCAATACCAACAGTTCTTTAGAGTGGCAACAGTGTCAGAGTGCCAGTCTTGAGTGGGTGAGAGTGCCACAGGTGCCACACACGTGTTTACCTCCCACGGCACCGCTATTATTATTATCATCTTTCTTGTACAACTGACCCACTAAATGCCACAGCAACTGGAGCAACTGATTCCACCAAACTATTCCAAACAACAGGCCATCATTATTTTGGTTACCTTGGTCCTGTTGCCTGGAGTACTATGGAGGAATCAAGAGGAGAATGAACCTCTTTTGGGTAAATTGAGGGCTACTGATTCATCCAAACAATCCCAGGAAACAAATCACCACAATGTTATATTAATAGGGGATCCGTTTCGTGGCATTGTTTGGAGGATTCAATTGACCTCTAGTTTATCGTCAAGAATTTTTCCCATTAATATGAATTCGAGGAAGAAAAGAGACAACCCCCTAGGCCTGAATGACCACGTAGGATGAGGGAGAATTTGATAGAGAGGAGGGACAACAAGCACCATGAAGGAAATAGAAGGAAAGGAGGGACAGAGAGAAGGTGATAGAAAGGAGGGACAACAAACATGAAGGAAATAGAAGGAAAGGAGGGACAGGGAGAAGGTGATAGAGAGGTGGGACAACAAGCACCAAGGAAATAGAAGGAAAAAGGGACAGGGAGAAGGTGATAGAGAGGTGGGATAGCAAGCATAAAGGAAATAGGAGGAAAGGAGGGACAGAAGAAGGTGATATAGAGGTAGGACAACAAGCATGAAGGAAATAGAAGGAAAGGAGGGACAGGGAGAAGGTGATAAAGAGGAGGGACAACAAGCATTAAGGAAATAGGAGGAAAGGAGGGACAGAGAGAAGGTGATAGAAAGGAGGGACAACAAACACCAAGGAAATAGAAGGAAAGGAGGGACAGGGAGAAGGTGATAGAAAGGAGGGACAACAAACATGAAGGAAATAGAAGGAAAGGAGGGACAGGGAGAATTTGATAGAGAGGAGGGACAACAAGCACCATGAAGGAAATAGAAGGAAAGAGGGACAGGGAGAAGGTGATAGAAAGGAGGGACAACAACCATGAAGGAAATAGAAGGAAAGGAGGGACAGGGAGAAGGTGATAGAGAGGTGGGACAGCAAGCACCAAGGAAATAGAAGGAAAGGAGGGACAGGGAGAAGGTGATAGAAAAGAGGGACAAAAAACATGAAGGAAATAGAAGGAAATAGAAGAAAAGGAAGGACAGGGAGAAGTTGATAGAGAGGTGGGACAGCAAGCACCAAGGAATTAGAAGGAAAGGAGGGACAGAGAGAAGGTGATAGAGAGGAGGGACAACAAGCACCAAGGAAATAGAAGGAAATAAGGAAATGCCTGTGTTTGCAATGTGTGTGTGTGTGTGTGTGTGTGTGTATGTGTGTGTGTGTGTGTGTACTATACATTTTGTGAGCGTATGACAAGCGCGTATATGCCGGTATGTATATGTGTGGTCAGTCGATTCGTGTGTGTATGTATGTATGTATGTGTGTGTGTGTGTGTGTGTGTGTGTGTGAGTCAGTGTGCGTGTGAGAGAGTCAGTGTGTGTGTATGTATGTGCTTTCATGTGCGTATATTTATGTGTATGTGTGTGTGAGTCAGTGTGCGTGTGAGAGAGTCAGTGTGTGTGTATGTATGTGCTTTCATGTGCGTATATTTATGTGTATGTGTGTGTGGGTCAGTGTGGCGTGTGAGAGAGTCAGTGTGTGTGTGTGTGTATGTGTGCTTTCATGTGCGTATATTTATGTGCGTGTGAGTCAGTGTGTGTGTGTGTATGTGCTTTCATGTGCGTATATTTATGTGCGTGTGAGTCAGTGTGCGTGTGAGAGAGTCAGTGTGTGTGTGTGTATGTGCTTTCATGTGCGTATATTTATGTGCGTGCGTACCACAATGAAACCACATCGCCTCCACCCTTGTTCTTACACATTGATCCGGCTCTGTGCTTTTTACTCCACCAACCCAACCACTCCACCTACCTACCTACCTACATACCTACCTACCATATATATACATTCCTATCTACCTACCTACCTACCTACCTAAATACCTACCCACTCTCCTTCCTTCCTACCTACCTACCCACATATATACATTCCTACCTACCTACCTAAATACCTACCCACTCTCCTTCCTTCTTACCTACATACATACATACCTACCTACCTACCTACATACCTACCTACATTCCTACCTACCTACTCTCCTGCCTTCCTACCTACCTACCTACCTACAGACATACCTTCCTACCTATACCTACCTTCCATCCTTCCAACCACATACCTACCTTTCTACCTACTTACCTTCCTTCCAACCACATACCTACCTACCTACCTACCTACCGAGTCAAAAGTGTGTTTCGGTAATAATAATAATAATAATAATAATAATAATAATAATAATAATAATAATAATAATAATAATAATAATAATAATAATAATTTAGGTTAGGTAATGAAACAAAGCAAAGTGAGAGTTGTAGCCTACATTAAACTAGTCCACTTATTATGTCCTCTCTCTCTCTCTCTCTCTCTCTCTCTCTCTCTCTCTCTCTCTCTCTCTCTCTCTCCCACTCTTTTTTTATTCCTCTTTTGTTCCCTCCCCCCTAAATTGTCCTCACTCCACACCTGTTCTCTCTCCACACCTGTCCCCATCATCACACACCTGTTCTATCCACACCTGTCCTCCTCATAATTATCAGCACAACCAGGCACTAACTTCTGAATTTTACACACACACACACACACACACACACACACACACACCACAACACCTGTCCTCCTCTCCACACCTGTCTTTCTGTCCACACCTGTCCTCCTGTCCACACCTGTCTTTCTGTCCTCACCTGTCCTCCTCTCCACACCTGTCCTTCTATCCTCACCTGTCCTCCTGTCCACACTCTCCCTCCACACCTGTCTTTCTGTCCACACCCTCCCTCCACACCTCTCCTATCTACCTCTCCTCTTCTTCACACTCACCCTCCACCCTCGCCTCCTCTCCACACCTGTCCTCCTCTCCACACCCCCCCTCCACACACTCCTACTTCCGGTACATGTGACCTGACACCGGAAGTTTACACAAGGATCCCGTAATTGACCTGACACACGCTACTTCATCCTCTCTCTCTCTCTCTCTCTCTCTCTCTCTCTCTCTCTCTCTCTCTCTCTCTCTCTCTCTCTCTCTCTCTCTCTCATATATGTATAAAATCTCTCATATGTAAAGGATCTCTCTCTCTCTCTCTCTCTCTCTCTCTCTCTCTCTCTCTCTCTCTCTCTCTCTCTCTCTCTCCTCTCTCTCTCTCTCTCTCTCTCTCTCTCTAAACTAGGATATATACTAAATCTGAAGAAATAGTGCAATTCTGCAACATAAACATTCACTCATGCCAAACATATGTTAAGATTTTGTAGGTCACAGAATATACCTTTGTCGTTCAAGATTTATTATTATTATTATTATTATTATTATTATTATTATTATTATTATGTTTATATATATTATTATTATTATTATTATTATGTTTATATTATTATTATTATTGTTATTATTATTATTATGTTTATATATATTACTATTATTATTATTATTATTATTATGTTTATATTATTATTATTATTATTATGTTTATATATATTACTATTATTATTATGTTTATATATATTACTATTATTATTATTATTATTATTATTATTACAGTATTATTATTATTATTATTATTATTATTATTATTTAGTACTATTAGTTTTTACGATTTGGTTGGCAGTGAACTTCTAGAGGTCATTGTTAGCAGTGAAGGTGGCACTGAAAGACGGGACAGAGGGTCAGGGGTGGTGGCACTGAGGGTCAGAAGTGTGGTAATGATGGTAGTTGCGTGATTGAGTGAGTTAGTGAGTGTGGAAAGGAAGGAAGGAAGGAAGAATAAGAGAGCAGTGATGGATGGGGTCAGACTTTACTTCCTACTTCTGACGGTGCACACACACACACACACATACACATCAACACAACCAAGCACTAACTTCTGAATTTTACACACACACACACACACACACACACACAGCTGCAAGGTATATGAGTACAGTACATCTGTTCGATAATAACCTCATTATTGCCTCACTTTATGGCACATTTACACATTCATTTTTATTTCTTGACTCAAAAGGAATAGAGAATTTTTTTTATACCATTTCATTAACGACAACAGCAACAACAACTACTACAACAACTACTACAACCACCCACTATCACCACCTACCACAACAACCACAATCCCTACCATACCAACAACATCCAACCACAACCACTACCACAACTACTACAACCATCCACTATCACCACCACAACCACAATCACTACCACACCAACCACAACCACTACCACAACCCCTACCACAACAACCACAATTACTACCACAACAACAACACAACCACTACCACAACTACTACAACCACAACTACAACAACAACCACAACCACAACAAACCACAACCACAACAACACCTACCACAACAACCACAACCACAACCACTACCACAACTACTACAACCACTACCACACCAACCCCTACCAAAACAACCCCTACCACCCCCTACAACCACCACCCCAACCCCCACCAAACTACAGTCACGCCCCCGAACACATGACAACAAACCCCCCTCCACCCCCCCAATCCCCCACCTCCCCCCCTCCCAACAGGCAAAGAGTTCCCAGAAATCTTCACTCCTGCGACCTAGTGAGTGTTGTGGCTGGCTTCACTAGGCTTCACTCTACTCTTTCTACGTACTCTCTCTCTCTCTCTCTCTCTCTCTCTCTCTCTCTCTCTCTCTCTCTCTCTCTCTAAGTAATTCCTAGAAGAAGATAATGGGGATATTCATTATATTTTGTCGTTGTTTTGTGTGTGTGTGTGTGTGTGTCTCTCTCTCTCTCTCTCTCTCTCTCTCTCTCTCTCTCTCTCTCTCTCTCTCTCTCTCTCACTTAGTAATTCCTGGGAAGAAGATAATGGGGATATTCATCACATATTGTCGTTGTTTTGTCTCTCTCTCTCTCTCTCTCTCTCTCTCTCTCTCTCTCTCTCTCTCTCTCTCTCTCTCTCTCTCTCTCTCTCTCTCTCATTCCCTGGAACAAGAAATCAAGACACTCGTATTTTTTGTCACCCTCTTTTATGTAACAAGGAGAAACGGATCTTTTGTTGTTGTTGTTGTTGTTTACTATTAATTTTTATTCTTTGTTGTTGTTATTTATTATTGCCTCTACCAAGAATTTTTTTTTTTTTTTTATTATTATTATTATTATTATTGTATTTTATTAGTGTTGTGTTGTGCTGCTGTTGTTGTTGTTGTTGTTGTTTTAGGTTTGTTTTTGTCGGGGTCTTTATCTTGGATTTTTGTTGTTATTGTTGTTGTTATTGTTGTTGTTATTGTTGGTCGAGGGGTCACGTGTGTCGGCAACAGTAAGGGAGTAAAGAGGAGGGGGGAGGGGGAAGGGGGGGGGGGGGCTGGTGTGGTCAAGTAACAACAACATCAACAATAACAACATCAACAACAACAATAATAATTCCATGTCGAGATCCAGTCTTCCAGGAACACCCAAACATGTTCCAGGTATTGATGTGAAGGAACGAATGGCGTGCTGGAAGGAAGAGTAGGGGTGGGGGGTAGGGGGTGGGGGGTGGGGGTGGGGGAAGTGGAAGGGGTGAGGGGAATGAGGAAAAGATAGGGTAGAGGGTATGGGAAGTGGAAGGGGAAAGTGGAAGGGGAAGGGGATGTGGGGTAGGGGATGAAAAGAGGTGAGGGAAATGAGGAAAGGGTAGGGGAGGTGGGATAGGGTGTGGGGTGGGGAAAGTGGAAGGGGAAGGGGAGGTGGGGTAGGGGATGGGAAACGGTGAGGGGAATGAGGAAATGATAGGGGAGGTGGGGTAGGGGATGAAAAGGGAAGGGGTAGTGGAAGGGGTGAGGGGAATGAGGAAATGGTAGGGGAGGTGGGGTAGGGATGAAAAGAGGTGAGGGGAATGAGGAAAGGGTAGGGGATGTGGGGTAGGGAATGAAAAGAGGTGAGGGGAATGAGGAAATGGTAGGGTAGAGGGTAGGGGAAGTGGAAGGGGAAGGGGTGAGGGGAATGAGGAAATGGTAGGGGAGGTGGGATAGGGGATGAAAAGGGAAGGGGTGAAGGGAATGAGGAAATGGTACGGGGGTGGGAAAGGAGAAGGGCAGGTGGGGGTGGGTAGTAAAACCAAACCTAACCAAATCTAACCAAAACAAACGCTAACCTGAGATGAAACCTAACCTCACCTGAGCTATGCTAAGCTAAGCTAAGCTAACCTAACCTAACCTAACCTAACCAAACCAAACCTAACCTAACCCAACCCAACCTAACCTAACCAAACCTAACCTAACCTAACCTAACACGAAACATCACCTAATCAAACCAAACCTAACCTAACATGAAACCTAACCTAACCTCACCTAATCTAACCAAACCTCACCTAACCTAACCTAACCTAACATCAAAACATTATTACAACAATCAATAACAAGGCTGTGACCATAGTACAAGACGATGGCTGCTTCCGACACAACAAGAAGCCATCGTATAAGTCATCGATAGTGCTCAGACCATGACTATTTTTTTATGCATACCATCGTTATCAGTATATTATTTTTCGTCCAATTCACTTTCCCTACTAACCTTCTTTCTTACTAAATCCTTGATATCTAAAAAGGGAATGAGTGAGTGTAGCAGGCAAGGTCAAAGGCTTCATTAATTAAGGTCGACCCTGTGAGAATTGGTGGCTTCTGATTGCTCCTAACTAGCCAAAGCCACGAAACATGCTCCTTCCATATATATAAATTGTGTTTTGTGGCAATATTTGAAGGACTCGTTTACCTCCAATTTTCTGACAACATCACAGGGTCATTAAGGTGGTAATTCTTTTTTGGTACATTGGAGTGCCTTGATTCCTCCAAAATATGCTAGGAAATAGGACCAGATGAGCAAAAATAATAGTGTTCTGTTGCTTGGAATAGTTTGGAGGATTCGGTTGCTCCAGATTTACCAACACAAAACTTCCCCCTTAAGTGGGATATGAACACACCCACGAGAAGCGAACCAGTTGCATTAATTAACCCTGGGATTAATTGGAGTCAGATGGAGGGGCTTAATTACACACAGTTGCACACACCAGCTCAATATTTCACTCTCGTTTCTTAGGAGAGCATATAGCTTTTTTTTTTATTATTATTATTATTATTATTATTATTATTATTATTATTATTATTATTATTAATATTAATATTATTATTATTATCTTATTTATTAATATTTTTTTTATTATAATTATTATTATTATTATTATTATTATTATTATTATTATTATTATTATTAATTATTATTGTTATTGTTTTTATTAATATTATTATTATTATTATCAGGGATGCCATTTCAGGGGTGCCAGTGCCATGTCAAGCTATAAGTTCAAGTTCAGGGACTTCAGAGGAGGAGGAAGAGGAGGAGGGGAGGGGAAGGGAAGGGAGTGGGGGAAGGTGTGAGGGACAGAGAGGGGGAGGGGAAGGTGTGAGGGACAGAGAGGGGAAGGGGAAGGGGGCCGAGTACTCAATATTTCACTGCTACTTTCTCTCCATTCCTTCCTCCCTCCTGTCTCTTTCTCTCTCCTTCCTTCCTCCCTCCCGTCTCTCTCTCTCCTTCCTTCCTTCCTCCCTCCCTTCTCTCTCTCTCTCCTTCCTTCCTCCCTCCCGTCTCTCCCTCCTCCCTTCCTTCCTTCCTCACTTATTATTTCTCCAGTTATGCCTTCCTTCCTTCCTTCTTCTTTTCTTCCTCCACTTTCACCCTCTCTCGTATTTAAATCCACTCACACACTCCCTCCCTCCCTCCTCCACCCCCTTCCCATAATTCTCCAGTCATTGCCTCCCTCCCTTACCTCCCCTCCCCTCCCCTCCCCTCCCCCTCACATACCTTCACTCACTCACTCTCCCTCCCTCACCAGACTACTCCCTCGGCCACTCACTCAGTCAAGCCGCGACACAGGTTGATTGTGGTATAGCTGCGTGTGTGCTCTCTCTCTCTCTCTCTCTCTCTCTCTGGCAGACACGGATCGTAAACACACACACTCACATTCTCTCTCTCTCTCTCTCTGGCAGACAAGGATCGTAAACACACACACTCACATTCTCTCTCTCTCTCTCTCTCTCTCTCTCTCTCTCTCTCTCTCTCTCTCTCTCATCAATAATGTAGACTCATATGTGTTTTAACCTCAACATTTACTATATCACCGAATCGTATCTTAAACACCCAGCGAATGTTTCATATAACAAAAAAAAAAAAAAATAAAAAAAAAAAAAAAAAAAAATAAAAATAAATAAACTTCATAAAGGCGGGACGTAGTAAAACCCAGATAATTTTCTAGGACACACACGACTCGTTCTCTGTAAAAATGTAGTGAAGCGATGTATTTTGTGACTGAAAACTTGATATATACCGGATCCAAAGAGCAGCTGAGTTGAAGCGACTCTTACTGACATTTAAAAGTCACCTTACCTACCAACCAGTCAGCCAGCTATCACTTTACTTACCAACCAATCAGTCAATCAGTCAATCAGCCAATCAGTCCGCTAGCACCTTACCTACCAACCAATCAGTCAGCTATCACCTTACCTACCAACCAGTCAGTCAGCTATCACTTTACCTATCAACCAATCAACCAATCAGCCAGCTATCACCTTACCTATCAACCAATCAGTCAATCAACCAGCTATCACCTTACCTACCAACCAATCAGTCAGCTATCACTTTACCAATCAACCAATCAGTCAGCTATCACTTTACCTACCAACCAATCAACCAATCAGTCAGCTATCACTTTACCTACCAACCAATCAACCAATCAGCCAGCTATCACCTTACCTACCAAACAATCAGTCAGCTATCACCTTACCTATCAACCAATCAGCCAATCAGCCAGCTATCACCTTACCTACCAACCAATCAACCAATCAGTCAGCTATCACCTTACCTACCAACCAATCAGCCAATCAGTCAGCTATCACTTTACCTACCAACCAATCAACCAATCAACCAATCAGTCATTAAGGGGAGATGCTTCAAATGCTAGTGGTGAATTGGAAGGGTCTGTGATTCCTTCAAACTATGCCACGAAACACAAGATGCCCCTATTATCTATATCCTGGCATAGTTAGTTAAGGAGGAATGAGTTGTAGCCTTCCAATATACCAACAACAACACGAGAATCTTCCCTTAAGGACCCTATATGTGATCGTGTATGAAATCTTGGAGGCTTCTGGCTGATTGATTCCTCCTGACCATGCCACGATACAAGCTTCTTTTTTTCATGTATATATATAGGTGTGTGTGTGTGTTTCATGGCAATATTTCAAGGACTCGTTTTTTACCTACAATTTCAACAGTGTCTCGTGTTTTCTCTCTCTCTCTCTCTCTCTCTCTCTCTCTCTCTCTCTCTCTCTCTCTCTCTCATACACAAACACACACACACATTCTCTCTCTCTCTCTCTCTCTCTCTCTCTCTCTCATACAAAACACACACACACACTCTCTCTCTCTCTCTCTCTCTCTCTCTCTCTCTCTCTCTCTCTCTCTCTCTCTCTCCATAATTTCGCTGTGTAAATAATATAATATCCTCAAAAATAAAAAAATAAAATGAATATATGAAAAACTAATTAGGTTGCTAATTTTTATCGTGTTTAGTGACTCCAGTAATGAAACGACCCCATGGAAAGATAGACTAAAGATAAGATAAACTTGATAAGGAAATAATAACAGAAAGATAAACTACAGAGAAAGAGAAAGTTGTTAAAAAGAGAAAGATAGACTAAAGAGAAAATTGATAAAAAGAGAAAGATAAACTAGAGAAAGAGAAAAAGAGAAAGATAAACTAAAGAGAATAAGACAATAAGATAAAGATAAATAAAAGATAAAAAAAGAAGGGACATGGAGAAAGAGAAGATAAAGTAAATAAAAAGATAATAAGATAAAGATAAGAAGGGACAAGGAGAAAGAGAAGATAAAGTAAATAAGAAGATAAAGAGATAAAGATAAAGTAAAGATAAGAAAGAAAGGACATGGAGAAAGAGAAGATAAAGTAAATAAAAAGATAATAACATAAAGATAAATTAAAGATAATAAAGAAAGGACAAGAAGAAAAAGAAAGATAATAAAGAAAATAGGAAGATAATAAGATAAAGATAAAGTAAAGATAATAAAGAAAGGACAAGGAGAAAAAGATAATAAAGAAAATAAGATAAAGATAAAGATAATAAAGAAAGGACAAGGAGAAAAAGAAAATAAGATAAAGATAAACTAAAGATAATAAGATAAAGATAATAATAAAGAAGGAACATGGAGAATGGGTGACCTAAGTGGTGTGTGTGTGTGTGTGTGTGTTTGGAACGTTTGAATCAAGTATGGATTTTGTTCTACGGAGGAGGAGGCATGGAGGGTAAGAAGAAAAAAAATATATATATAAAAGAGGAATTGATGTGACTGATTCTTTTTGTGCTCTCTCTCTCTCTCTCTGATTCTTTTTGTGCTCTCTCTCACTCTCTGATTCCTTTTGTGCTCTCTCTCTCTCTCTCTACGTGACTCCTTTTGTGCTCTCTCTCTCTCTCTCTCTCTACGTGACTTCTTTTGTGCTCTCTCTCTCTCTCTCTCTCTCTCTCTCTCTCTCTCTCTCTCTCTCTCTCTCTCTACGTGACTTCTTTTGTGCTCTCTCTCTCTCTCTACATGACTCCTTTTGTGCTCTCTCTCTCTCTCTCTCTCTCTCTCTCTCTACGTAATAATTTTCCTCCTTACATAACGTGTGAAGGAAGCTGTGTTATTGTTGTTATATGCTTCACTGTTCTCTATTATAAACCTTCAGAGCTTCCCCCATCCACAACACGTACCTCTCTTCTTCCCTGGGCGCCATATGACCTCGCTGTTGTGGCGCCTAATATCAATCAATCAATCTGTATAGTCAGCCTGGTGTAAAAAAAAAAAAAAAATAATAATAATAATAATAATAATAGTAATAAAAAGTCACCTATTGTACTGTTTAGGGTGTAATATTATGTTTTGTAGATTTAGAGTGCTTTGATTCCTCCAAACTATGCCAGGAAACAGGCCCTAGTTAATCAAAATAATTGGTGTTCTGTTGCTTGGAATAGTATGGAGGATTCAGTTGCTCCAGATTTACTTATAACACAAAACTTCCCCTCTTAATTAAGAACCCTGTGATCATGTATGAGACTTGGTGGTGGCTTCTGATTCCTCCTGAGTATTGCCACGAAACAAACAAGCTCCTTCCATATAGGTGTGTGTGTGTGTTTCGTGGCAATATTTGAAGGACTCATTTACCTCCAATTTTCTGACTACATCACAGGGTCCCTTAATTAACACGTAAACTTTGACCAACTAAATCAACAACACCACTTTTCTGACCAACTAAATCAACAACACCACTTTTCTGACCAACTAAATCAACAACACCACTTTTCTGACCAACTAAATCAACAACACCACTTTTCTGACCAACTAAATCAACAACACCACTTTTCTGACCAACTAAATAAACAACACCACTTTTCTGACCAACTAAATCAACAACACCACTTTTCTGACCAACTAAATAATCAACAACTCCACTTTTCTGACCAACTAAATAAACAACTCCACTTTTCTGATCAACTAAATCAACAACTCCACTTTTCTGACCAACTAACTAAATCAACTCCACTTTTCTGACCAACTAAATAATCAACACCTCCACTTTTCTATGTTTCAGTATGTTGCGAATGGAGGAGGAATTACACCACCTCCAACTCCACTCCCAACGCTCCACACCTCTCGAACAACAGGGAGGAGGAGGGGGCACTAACCAACAACAACAACAACAACAGCAACAGGAGGGGGGAGGGGAGATAAGCAGTCCGGATTCCCCCAACGGTGTACAGATCCGCTACAGGGATGGTCAGAGGGTCAACTGGCTGGAGGGTATCATTGGTTGTCTCAGACCTGTGTGGACCATCATAGGGAAAGCGGCACTCAGTGAAAAGCAGGCACAGAGTGAGTTATTGATAATTTATTTCTTTGTCGTGTCTTTAAATCTAAAGAAAATGTATTATGATAGAGTGATAATTTCTTTGTCGTGTCTTTAAATCTAGTGAAAATATATTATTATGATAGAGGGATAACTATACTTTGTTGTTTACTATCAAAGACAACAATAATACTCGTGTCTTTAATTTTAGTGAAAATATATTATGATAGAGTGATAATTTCTTTGTCGTTTTACTATCTAAGACAATAATACTCGTGTCGTTAAATATAGTGAAAATATATTATGATAGAGGGATAACTATACTGGGCACGAACGTTTACTGTGGTGGTTGGGTCTTTCATAATGTGTCACGAGTTATATTAAATCATTGGACGAAACAGCGACATGAGTTTTGTGTTTGATAGTACCGTACAGTCAATGTGGTGTCAGTTACTTCATTCATTTCCCAACCAACACATCCATATTTATCCTTACCCATACATATCGTGACCCCATTCATTTCCCAACCCACACTTAAGTTGACCTCATTCATTTCCCGACCCCATTCATTTCCCAACCCATACTTATCATGACCCCATTCATTTCCCAACCCATACTTATCATGACCCCATTCATTTCCCAACCCATACTTATCTTGACCCCATTCATTTCCCAACCCACACTTATCTTGACCTCATTCATTTCCTGACCCCATTCATTTCCCAACCCATATTTATCTTGACCCCATTCATTTCCCAACCCATATTTATCTTGACCCCATTCATTTCCCAACCCATATTTATCTTGACCCCATTAATTTCCCAACCCACACTTATCTTGACCTCATTCATTTCCCAACCCATACTTATCTTGACCCCATTCATTTCCAACCCATATTTATCCTAACCCATTCATTTCCCAACCCACACTTATTCTAACCCATTCATTTCCCAACCCATATTTATTCTAACCCCTATGCATTTATTTCCCAAACAGCGGACCTCTGGGAGATCCCGTTTGAGGAGGTATCTAACCTGCAGTGGCTGGGGTCGGGGGCGCAGGGGGCGGTGTTCCGGGGCTGCCTCAAGGGGGAGTGGGTGGCTATCAAGAAGGTGCGGGAACAGAAGGAGACGGACATCAACCACCTACGCAAACTCAACCATCCCAACATTGTCCAATTTCTGTGAGTTGAGAGAGAGAGAGAGAGAGATTGTAAAGAAAGTGCTGGTTGTGAGTGGGAGAGGATGAGTGGGTTGGTGGTGAGTGAGAGAGAGAGTCATGAGTGAGAGAGAGAAAGAGTCATGAAGAGTGGATTAGTCATGAGTGAGAGAGAGAGAGTCAAGATGAGTGGATAGGTCATGAGTGAGAGAGAGAATCATGATGTGTGGGTTGGTAAAGTGAGTGAGAGAGAGAGTCATGATGTGTGTGTTGGTAGGGAGTGGGAGCAGAGGACTGGGTTGCTCATTAATGGGTCACAAGTGAATGAAAGGCTTGTCAATAAATTTGGCTCGTAAGCAAAAATACAAGCATAATTCTGGGTGAAAAAAATGCTTAAGAGTACAGTACAGTATAAACATTTTGCTTACACATGTACTAAATGATTAACATGTAGTGGTATTGCTGGCTGATGTAGATTTTGCTCCTATATATTTTTTGGCACACACTCTATGCGTAAACTTTCGGTTCGTGTTTACAGAGAACATCATTGGCTTATCTGTTAAATCTGGGCTTGTAGCTTTATGTGACAATAGGCTTTGAAAGGTCATGTTTCATTTTTATATTGTGGGACAGTGTATGCTCTTGTACTGTTTTTCTCAATATTGTGTGTGTGTGTGTGTGTGTGTGTGTGCGCGCCATAAACCAAGATAATGTGAGTTTTTTTGTTATTAAAATTTTTTTATTACTGTACAGTACGTTCAAATCTTTCATTCCTTCCTAACGATGCAACTCTCCATCCTTCCCCCAGCGGTGTGTGTACAGCGGCTCCCTGTTACTGTATCGTGATGGAATACTGCCCATACGGCCCCCTCTACAACCTCCTGAAGGACGGGAGGGACATTCCCCCAGACCGTGTGGCCTGCTGGGCTAAGGAGATCGCATCTGGAATGAACTACCTCCACCAACACAAGATCATCCACAGAGACCTCAAGAGTCCAAAGTGAGTTTTGTACCTGGTCACTCATACAAATTATATATATAATAAAGTCTCATCCTTCAAATATCTTTACTTAGCATATCGTGTACTTCACAGTGACCAAATTTCCATTACCACAACTTCACAATTTTTTGTTGATGACCCACAACTAAACTATAGGTTCGTACTGACCATGCTAAAGTACTCATCCCCCCATCCAGAGTATGGAGTGTAATATTTGTGAAAAACAAGTTTGCTGTGTCCTGACTGAATGTGTTTCTTGCAGTGTTCTGATTGGTAGCAACCAGGAAGTGAAGATCAGTGACTTTGGAACGTGTCGAGAATGGAACGAGGTCAGCACCAGGATGAGTTTTGCCGGCACCTTGGCCTGGATGGCACCTGAGGTCATTCGTAACGAGCCGTGTAATGAGAAGGTCGACATTTGGTAAGTACAGTATTATAATTATTTGCACCATGAGTATGTACAGTATGTGCTCACAGTTCGTAGTCCATGTTTTCTTTAACAATAATTTTGGAGTCAAAATCGTCTTTAAAAAATGGATAAGAGTTATTCATTAATTATCCCATGTTTGTATTCACCTTCCATAAAACTCCTGAGTACAGGTATGTGCAAGATACCCAGAGTGAAAGTACTGTATAAGAGAGTAAACATTTCCTATTCCACAGGTCCTTTGGTGTGGTACTGTGGGAACTCCTGACTTGTGAGATCCCTTACCGTGATGTGGACAACTCAGCCATCATCTATGGTGTGGGTTCCAGCTCCCTCCACCTCCCCATCCCCTCCACCTGCCCTGATGGTTTCCGCCTAATTGTCCAGATGTGTTGGAACAGCAAGCCTCGCTACCGCCCCTCCTTCAAGTACATCCTCATGCATCTTGATATTGCAGCTGTGGAGATTAGAAGCACACCACCTGACACATACTTCAAGACACAGGTGAGACAGATAACAAATAAATTGGGAGAGTATAGTATAGGGGATAGAGTATTGAGAAAAAGAAAAATTAAAGTGAGATGAAAGTTGGTCTGTGAGAAAAAATGTGGATTCAGTAAGATTGATTGCTTATTTATTTCGGCGACGGTTTAAGTAGGAAGGAATCATTGGTTATGACAAGAAATTGACCTCGATAATAAAGAATAGGATACTGGTAAAGAAGAGGGAAATGGAAATCTATAAAGGAGAGAGAATAATATAGTAGATCAGTAATATGGAAGAAGTTAATATGAAGGAATGAGTTCTGCATAGGAAAGGGTAAGGAAAATACCAGGAATGGATAAGCTTATGTTAAAAGTTGAAAGATAATGGAGTACAGGAGACCACTACAAAATTCTACAAACATTTATTATGGTAATTATGAACATAGTAACGTACAGTATGTGTATGTTTACTATGAAAAAAGTACTTAGTTTCTCATTAGTTCTGAAAAATTTTGTGCCTTATCCTCCCTGCTTGCCATATCTATCTCATGCAATTAACTCTCTGCTCTCCCACCTTATGATATCTTATACACAGTACTTGCCAAACCTTCCTACCCACACCTACCTCACTGTCTTACCCTACTTTGCCATCCTGCCCCACTCAAAGGTGCCTTCATACACAATCTTCACCTTCATTCCCATCCCACTCTTGCCTTCGTCTTTCACTTTCTCTGTTGACCTGTTTAATTTACCTTCCAGCCTGTTACCTTCATATTCTATACCTTTACTGATGACCTCCCTAACTACCTGCTTACCTGCCTGCCTATTCTATCTTATACCTTCATTATTGGCCTACCTAACCTGCCTTCCTGCCTACCTACCTTTTATACCTTCATATTTGACCTGCCTGTCTGCCTTCCTGTCTTCCTACCCCATCTTACCCTCTTATACCTTCACTATTGACCTGCCTAACCTGCCTGCCTGCATTGCCTGCCTGCCAGATGTCTTGGAAGGCAGAGATCCGGCAGCAGATGGCCTCCATGAATTCCCGAGGGTCACACATCCCACGCATGGAGGAGGACTTGGTTCAGCGCCGACACGATGAACTCAAACATGCACAGGTGAGAATCCATGCACAGTATTAAAAAAAAAAAAAAAATTTACTTTGTTTCATTTATAAATCGTACTTTAGAGTAAGAGTTGTAGGAATTGTTATTACATATTTTCCAGTAACATCTTATCTTTGATTTTGCTGTTCACATTCTGAACACCTTTCTTCTGTCTAAGGGTAACATGCAGGAAAAATTATGAGCTCATGCTGCCTTTATATTGAGCTATCATATGACGAACTAGTACAAATTTAATGCTAAAAAACACTAGTTTATTATCACTGAAATGCTTGCGAATAATCAGTTGTTCTACCAAAAATTCACTCTTACAGCATGAGACTTCAAGTTATGGAGCCATTATACAGTACTTTATTAATCAATGTCATACCATAATAAAACATACAACTATAACTTTAATCTCTGACATGACCTCCTGCAGTTAATGCCAAAAAACATACAAGTCTAATCTCTGACATGACCTGTTGCAGGATATCCGTGAGCATTGGGAGAGGAAGTTGGTCATCGCTAACGACCTTTATCTGGAACTCTCGGCCGCCATGTTACAACTGGAGCAGCGCGAGAAGGAACTCCTTAAGTGAGTCCATCAGTTGCACACGTACAGTATATGCACATACTCATGCACACACACCAACATATAGCCTACACACATACAGTATTATACACACATACAAGCAATATTTTTGTCATCTCATACCCTGTTAGGCCTATGTAAAATCAACATCTTTTCCAGACACACAAAGCAAATCAAGATCTGTTCAGAATCAGTTCACATTTTCTAAGAACATAGTTAAAAAAAAAATCCCCATATGTTTCAGAAGAGAACACACCAATCAGATCCATCATAAAGGCAAACGGAGAATTGTTCGACCGCTGATACGAGCCCAAGAGAGGCTACAGGGCCGCAAGGGAGCAAGCAGCGGGGGGGCACTCACCTCTTCCAACCCCACCAGTCCGGAGCCCCAACCCCACACTCCCATTCACCACGTCCCCTCCGCCTCCATCACCGCCACCACTACCTCTCCTGGCAGGCTCAGTGTGGTAAGTATTGTACATGTACAGAGAACAGTGTTTGATTGGTTACCTGCCTCACTGATTGTTAATTGGTACTATCATTGTAATTTGTGGACCGTGCATGTAACTGGATTCAATATCTCAGGGATCAATATATAAATGCTAGAAATACTACCAGTCTACCACAACAACAACAACAGCCTTATATTGGTAGATTAAATCAATGAGCTGAAAGGTTCCAAAGTCCTACGATTTTTGGATAATCGAGATTTCACTGCCATGACAAACATTAGAGTCAACTGTGAATTATATAGCTAACCTCCCCTGCAATGTCCACTACAGGGTCGCTCCAAGAAGCCACTGTACACTGAGATTGGTACCAACAACATCCCCCTCTCCACCACTCGGCCAGCCTCCCTCCACATCAACCCCACCTCGGCCCTCACCCCATCCAACCACCAGCAGTCGGAAGTGGTTGAGGGTGTGTCGAGGGCCGGGGGATCGGGCAGGAGGCGGCCCCGGCACCAGAGAAATAAGAGTCACGGTGGTGTGGTCGCATATGTCAGTGCCAACACCAGTAGTCCCAGGAACGACAGAAGGGTTAGTCTCATACAACTAACTACTGTATGTACACTATAAATATCCACAAAATAATTCACACCATACATGTACAGTACAATGAGAGGTAATTGCAGGTAACTGTTGGGGTCAGAAAACTAGGGAAAATATCACCCGAGATAAATAATAGGCTAAACTACCTGACTTCATTTTGTACCCGTGGCCTGGGTGTCAGTTTTGTCTTTCAATGTTACACTTGGGGAGATTTCAGTGTTAAGTTTGAGGGAATTTCTGATAGACTTCAAAAAACCACCCCAAGAAACAAAAATGAGAAATGTTGAGAAAATTTCCATAAGATATAAAACATTCCTCACAAAATACCATCCCATTGATTTTTGAAAGGTCCCATAATATATTCTCAATAATAATTTATAGTTGGGAACATTTCTGAGGGTTGACCAAAATAAAACTAGGCAATAAGACTAAGCAATGATGATGACTTGTTCAGTGGATTCCATAGATTTAACAGTGTATGTGGAACCATCATACCAGTTATCATCATCATCACTTGGTATACTGTATGATTATTGTTGAATGAATCCCTGAATGCAGTCTACCTTGTCACAGGGGTACAGTCTGAGTCCAAGTCAGGATCGTATGCCAGTGTTGGTTGACTCCGGCACCCAGACTGACCACATGGATGTCAGTGAGACCGACACTTCACCCATCAAGTCACCTTCTGCACCACTCCACCCGGGTCACAGGCTACCAGGAAAGGATGTGGAGGAGGAAAGAGGAGACAGGGGAGGAGGAGGAGGAGGAGAGGAAGTGATTGTAAAAGTAGAGGACAAAAAGCATGAAGAAGTCCTTGTAGTGGAGGATAAAAGTGGAGTAAAGGAAGAGGAAGAGAATGGTGAGACATGCAGTTGTCAGGCAGCCATACAAGAGACCAGCCCCAATGGTAACACAAACCGACCTTCCCCAAGCCCCTGTCAGTGCCGACGATATGCTCGCTATGTGTCCACCGATTCCAGCGACTCTAACCGCAACCTGCCTGCCACCGGAGATCCTAGACTGGTTGGAGAAGGCCTCGGGAAACCAGAGTTCAGCATCGAGGAAACACTACAAATCCTCAACAATAATGAAGATGATGTTGACATACTACACCAACTCAGTGACAAGTGGGACGCCATAGAGCGAGTTCTGGCTGACAAGAGGGCACTTCCAGAAGGCTATGGACGAGTGCCTAGATTTGGAGACCCCGAGGAAGACTTCCAGGACGAAACCACACCCATGGAGGTAACCCAGCGCTCCCAGGAAGAAGAGGATGAGGAGGAGGATGGTATGATGTCTCAGAGTCAATCATCAGCCACCAGTAATGAAGATGAGGATGACGACGATGATGATGATGACGATGATGATGATGATGATGACGAGGAGAGGAACTCAAGTGTCGATCCCGATATCCTTAACCGTAACTCCGACTTGATAGCCTCCAGCGAACTCGACTCAAGTCATGATTCTGTCTGTCAAGAAGTCTCAGAAGCAGAAGAGGATGATGATGACGACGACGATGATGATGGTGATGATGACAGATTACTCGATGGCCAGTATCAAGCTATCAAACGAAAATGGTGAGCAAACAAATATTTTACAGTACTTTCATCTTTGTTACACATTATTTAGTCACATTATTCCCTAAGTGTGCAGTACTACAAACACATTTTAACTTCATCAGTATCACATTTCCCTTTCTTCAAGAGGTGGGAGGCTCCAAGGCCAGAGATTGAAAAATTATATAAGAGATAACCAAGAGAGTCCAACTTTTATTTTAATAGCTAATCAAACATCTCTCCTGGCAGCTTCACAAGTTCTATCTTCACCAATCACTTCTCTCCCCAGGATTACAAAAACTAACTTTGCCTAACCTTTCTCCCATCAGTTTCATGAGGCGACCCCTTCCTCGCAGCAAGAACCACCCCCCCCTCAGACCCCTGGCATCATCAGCCAGGTCCAGCCAGAGCAGCGAGGGTGCCGGGTCAGAGGAGGAGCCAGGACCGTCATGTTCGGTTCCCTTGGCACAGTATGGCAGCAGGACGGGTAACCTGGGTATGGATTCTGGCATGATGGGACGGTACTCATCCAGACTCATGGTGAGAACTACTTCAAAGTGTGTGTTTGCAATTAGCTTTTTATTAATCAACAGTGGAATAACCATAAACACTCAGTAGGGTTAGAGGTAAGATGTTACTTGTGAATTAGAGACCACTAATTTCTCCTGTGCCAGACATCCATCTAAAATGAGATACTGTACAGACATTCTACAGCTGTACACAATTTGAAGGAATATGCAGGTTCCAGAAACTAACAGTATAACAAAAAATTTTATAGCAATGCAAGCTCTTAATAAGTGCAAAATTGTCAGAACAGAGCAATCTCTTAGTCAAGTATCACAGAAATTTAGTGCAGTGGAATTTTTCAGAGTAATGTAAGCCATTATAATTAACCATTACACATTTTCACAGCAAGACAAGTCCTTAACTAAGTGTCATAATTATTCAATCAAGTTAAGTCATTAACCAAACTTCATACACTTGCAGAGTACTGCAGGCCCTTCCCACCACCCCCATCAGGTCCCGTCCCATCACCACCATCACCAACACCATCTTGACAGTGACACATCTGACTCTGAGGATGATGGTCCTGGTGGCATCCGGGCCAATGTAGCAGGTGTTGGACTGAGTGAGAGCCGGCAAGGCAGTCCCAAGTCCAACCATGTCATCACCACCCCTCCCCTTCCCCGTCATGAAGGTCCTCTTGGTGACTGGTGAATGACGACTGTGCTGGATTAGATGAAGGTATTTTTGGGGAGTACTTGATCGGAAACACAGATATTAAAGTAACCAGATGTGCCCAACAATACTTCCTGGTTAACTGGGAAATATGTAGCACCAGATAATCACTACAGTACCAGTGACTAATTGATCACTGAACAAGTTAATAACAAACAATGCCTAAGTCAGACACTCGAATAGTGCAAAAAGCCAGATGAGGGAATGACTCTCCAGATAAACCAATAACTTAGGCAGCATACAAGTGACACCAAAAATATGAAAGAGTTCACTGGATCACACAACAACAAATGCCTCGGTCAGACGCTTGAATAGTGCACGGAACCTGACAAGGGGACGACTCACCAGATAAACTGATAACGAAAGTACCAGTGACATAATAACTGTTGAATGGTTAATATGAATGACTACAGATGAGGAACAATACACGTCAATTTACTGTCCACATCTGAACATTTAATAGCCATTGTGTTGAAGTTACTCTATACAAATATTCTGATCATTTTAGTGTGTTTGACAATATAGCTGATTATTACTCATCTAACCCCAGCATAGAGAATGTCTTTAACAAAACCATAATCTTTTAGAACATCATTTTTTCTATCCTGTAAAACATTATACAGTACTTGAACTTCAACAAGAACTACCAATATGAAAGGATAACAATGAATTTACACCCAGTGATTTAATATAAACAAATTTTAGTGAATTGGCAGCTAATATTCATATTGCCAAAGAGGTGTAAAGGTCAGATGAAGCCGGGAATTATCATATAATTATATACTATAATAAAACAGGATAAATATGACTAAAGAGCAAGTGCTGAAAAGAAGAAATGCCTAAGCATTCACTAGTGTCCGTTTATGTTTGTTCACTGGCTGTAAATCCACATAAAAACTCCACTTCTGTGTATTATTGTGCATGCTCCAGTTACTTGCATATCCTACTAACAAGCCTTCCAAGTGAAAAACGGTGTACAATCATCGTTTTCCCATCACATGGAGTCGTAATAACCCTCTTATGTACAGGTGTGACTGAAGCATAAGCATTAATGCTTGTAACAGCACAAGGTGAAATCAAACTACTGTACTGTAATATTGTGCTAGAACCATACATAATATGTTTGTTACAAACTTCCTAACTTGGAATAATGTTATGATTGTACTGTATCATATCCAGTGTTAATATGTTCATAACCAACTTTATATTGATGTGTAATATTCAGAGGAATTTATTCTACTTGACCAGGATGTCATACCAAGCTCTTATGAAAATCTTTCAGGTATCATTCTATTGTAAGAAATCAAATGCTTGACAAAGACAAGAATATTACACTGACACTGTATTATTGAAATTATATTACAACGATGATTTCCATACATTACAAAGATATCTCTGGAAATACCACACCAAGAATAACTCATACTTTACCACTTAGTCTAAAATCAGTGAGTGAGGGACTTCTCCATAATTGAAATGAAGATCGAATTCTTAGTTGCTCAGGCAAAGTTTACAAACACCAAAACACTATCCTTATGTAGAGTAACTACAGTAGAGTTTGAAGTATTTATAGTGACTTTCAAGTTTAATATCAGGTTTTCTTAAAGAAATATACTCATGGGTTGTTTAATTTTCTGCTGTGCATAAGTCCTTCAGGTTTTACAAGGAATATGACCCTTATGCCCGAATAACCAGTGTAACATCTATAACAACATCAATATCAAGTAAGAGAATAACTATAATCACTCCTTATTAATGTTCTCAGACTAGAGTATATATTTTCTCAGTGGATGGTACTTGTGTGTTTCCCTTATGGCTTAAATCACATAAAAAGTCAAATTTACCATTGCTTTAGCCAGAAAAAATTTATGCAGGTTATAGACATGAAGATGATTATGGATACAGTACCCAGAGTTTAAATTTAAAGGCAGGAGTCATCAGTCTGTTCTTAATCACTGCCTAATTCATTACTTTTTTTTTCCGTCATTTCACCCTGGTTCACCAAGTACCATTGACGAGAGAGAGTAGACTTGAGTGTTTTAAAGTTATGTATGCTTTGAGAGCCAAGAAGACACAGCAAGCAGTATGTATGGTTGGTTGTCCCTTTATGTGGCACTGTTGTTCATTTATAAATGCTTTATTGGACCTTGCAATCCCAATTTTGTTGCAAGTTTAACCTGATCAACATTCCATGCTGATGACATGTGCATTTTGTCAGCAATGAAACAAAGACATTCCAGTATTCCTTTGTGAGGGTTGCTTCATTTGTAAGTCATATGTATATAGTAGTATTATATGTATGAAGCCACCACACCTTCTGTAGTCTATTTTTTACTGATTCATAGTAAATATCCACAGCTGACATTACAGAGGCTAACGGTAATTGGTCAAAGCTTGTTGTCCGGTGATTACAAGCCATGCATCAGCCAGTCAAGTACAAACAACTAGGAGTTTGATATCAGCTGTGAATATTTAGCATCAGGAAGTAAAATATAAACTATGTGTATTTGCCCTGTACAGACATCTTGTTTCTCCCATCGACATATCATGAGTTCCATCCCAGTTTGGTAGGTGACATTTGAGCATTCATTTTTAGTGTAAATATCAAATTAGTTTCTCTTATATTTTTATTACTACACTGTGGTGCAACTGTCTTGATCCGTTGCCCGTTCGGTTGTGTTTTAGGTTAATGATTTTTTTACGTGCATTATTGTGTTACTATCTAGTCTGGAGTGTTTAATCTCATATTCTGGAAGGCTGCCTGGGTTGTGAAACGGAACTGACGGAGGTGGTACAAGAGAAGTGTAGAGTAAGTGTAAGAAGTATTCAATCTATAAATAGTGGCTGGGTGATACACTAAGATGAATGGCCCTATCCAGGAGAGTTTTGGGTCTAAGTATTAACAATGTCTGGTACAGTGGCTCCTTAGACAGTCTGTAAAGCCATACTGTACCAGCCATCAGTATCGTACATCCCTTCACTTTTCTTGTATTTGGCCTGATACTTGAAAACATGGTTGCCGAGTCATTTCACAAAAGCCACACTATCATAAAATATCCTTCTCCACCTTCTCCACTTATACTGTACTGATGTGGACGTAACTTCTTTTTATCTAAATGGTGTCTCCATATTCTGCCTAGTTATATTAAACTTCAGTTGAAGAATACTAAGAATACTAAGTTCACCAGTTATTGTTATTGTTACTAATGTATACTGTTAAATTATTAATTAATGTTATTATTATTGTTATTGTTGCCGACACTTATTTATTGTTGTTACAGTAATTTAACTTTTAAATTATTAATCCTATTAATTTAATGGTCTTATATCCATATAAAAACAGTACAGTTACAAGAGACCTGGATAAACATACTCTTGTCTTCTTTTTTTCTGATTGATGGTGAATGGCTAATGGCAAGGCAACATCCATGTTCCATATTACCCAACTCAGGGATGTACGAGCCCGAGGATTAGTGGTGTTCATTAGGCATTTAAGGGACAGCAGCCAACCCATTTAAAGTGATGGCATAACAAGAGTGAAAAACCTCCTGGTTACCTCATAGAGCCTAAAACCTCAGCAGGGTTACCTGAAGAGGGACTTGAATAAAGTGGTCTCCTCACCAGACCACCACTGCAATGCATCACTATTACATTACAGTACTCCATTTTTCTGGGTAGTCAGCATCAAC
Organism: Petrolisthes cinctipes; assembly: GCA_033782935.1. Lineage (NCBI taxonomy): Eukaryota > Metazoa > Arthropoda > Malacostraca > Decapoda > Porcellanidae > Petrolisthes > Petrolisthes cinctipes. The sequence continues at coordinate 29,305 of JAWQEG010007223.1, forward strand.
CAGTTCTGCCCAGCCTTTACAATAACAGCTGTAGATATTACCGTCACATAGAATATATTTAGATAAAATCATCTTGAGTTAATGTACATGTGGTCTCTGAGTGGCACTGCATTGAAGACTGTAATTATTTCCTCATTTTTACCGGCTGTTCTCTGGCATTGTAAATATCCATCGACGTGCATTCTCTCTCGTCATGAACTTCAATGCCGGGCCACTGAGACCAAATGTTCATGCAAAATACAGTACGTACATAAAACTAAAGATCAAGTTAAAGATAGTTCATGGATTGGGTAATGATGATTATTGGTACAATGACTCCATGTACAGTGGTGTTATTGTTATATTGGTTATCGTCATTGCCTCGACTCTTTGTTTGGTATTATTAACTATTTCTTCCAGGAAGTTATCATCGTCCCTCAGTTCCTATTACTGTATTTTGCAATGCGAATTTAGCCACGAAACGTCTTTTCCTCAAGGAATTTTAATAATACCATGCTCTAATTTTTTGTGTACTGTATAAGGAATACCATTCTAAACATCACCTCTGTTCACCTCCCAGCCTTTTTCACTCTCCAGGGAGCCTTCCAGAATTAGATAAGAACTGTACACTGTATATAAAAGAAAAATCTGCCTCTATAGATTTACCTGGTGGAAAAGGGAAACTGATAGGAGCACCTCACGAAATAGATAAATAAAAGTTACTTGCTCAGAAAAAAAACAACGTGCATTTCCTTGGATTGAAGTGCAATAACATAGTCTGTAAGAAGTAGACAGGAGTTAACTAGAAAATAATGAACTGTAGGATACTTAAGTGCCAGACAGATAGGACACTGTGACTGTTACTCTGGGGATATACGAGTGTTGATTGAAGTTGTAAGATGCATTGGATGAACTGCAGAAAACTGATCCCTTCAATATATGTATGCCAAGAAACAAACTACCTTACCTCAGTGTGGGTATATTTTGTTTATGTGGTACAGTGAGAAGTAATCAGTTAATAGCCTAAATATTTTCCAGATACTGTTTTGTTTTGTTTCAAAGGCTTCTGTTTTTCATTTCCACACAAACAAAACGATGTACTGAACTTGTGTTAAAAGGATACTGAAAAATCTAATCATCTTATATCGAGGATCTACTGTGTGTCTATGGTTCAGGAATGGAGTCCCCAGAGGTTTAAGAATGTATTTTACGGCAGGGGAGGGTGTGCTGGAGTAGTGCAATTAATTCAGCACAGTAATTATTCCAACTGGTGGTCATGCTTTGTTAGTGTGAGGTTAAACTTATCTCAACTCTGTGTGTGTGTGTGTGTGTGTGTGTGTATGTGTGTGTGTGTGTGTGTGTGTGTGTATGTATGTATGTGTGTGTGTGTGTGTGTGTGTGTGTGTGTATGTTTGTGTGTGTGTGTATGTTTGTGTGTGTGTGTATGTTTGTGTGTGTGCGTTTGTGTGTGTATGTGTGTTTGCGTTTGTGTGCATAGAGAAGTAAAGAAAGGAGAGCATGGGAGTGAACTAATGAAGGAGAGGAAGAGGAATATGAGGCAGTAAAGAAGGAGAGACAAAGAAATACAGTAATATGTGTAAACAAGGGAATGACAGTCCACCCGTCAAAAGGGAAACACATTAGAGCACCGTGATTCCTCCAAAGTATGTCAGGAAACAGGACTAGATTAACAAAAATAATGGTGACCTGTTGCTTGAAAGAGTTTGGAGGAATCATGCAGTTGCTCCAGATTTATTACCAACACTGTATTTTCCCTTAACTAACAGAATTCCCCATGAGTAGGCAGTCACACACACACACACACACACACACACACACACACACACACACACACACACACACACACACACACACACACACACACACACACACACACACACACACACACACACACACACACACACACACACAGAATGGCATGGATGTATTTTTACTGTGCAACCGATATTATCTAAGGGTTCTATTGTAAGTCTTTAGTCGTCATGATTTCAGCCAGTTTTTGGTACAGATGAACCTCACAAACCCAACACAGCCAGCTCACAGGACTGCTCAGAATTGGAAATGATTGAATAATACAGGGATGCATTTTGGGATATAATACATCATATATTAATTTTACGTTAATACAATGATGCACGAGCCATTGAAGAACATTTGTGCATTAGATACTTGGTACTATGCAGCACTTTTTTTGGTGACATTTTAAATTTAAAGTACAGGTACTATTACATCATGAAACAGTATAGTGTGTATGAGTTTTTTGTAGGACTGAAGTTCAGGTTTGCGAGGTTCAACTGTAGTTTTGTAGGTGCCGCTCCTTCCTCACTCCTGTGTGCCAGCAGCTAATGGTAACAACAATTAATAAACCATTGTGTCCAAAATAAAATGTAATAAGATTCTAGAATTCCAGTAGCAAATAAAGCAACAATAAATATTACTCACAATACGGTACAAAAATAAATATGGAGGTGTAACAGTTATTTATTCCATTTCGAGTTGCAAACGGGAATTGCACGACATCTTAAATTCACAAAAAAATGTTGGGGAGGGAAAAATTTGACTTGCAACTTCATGGCCTTTTTTAAAAATTATTTATAGTACATACTTGTATTAGTACAGTAGTAATAATTGTGACCATAATATGTAATTCTATAGTGTATTGCATGCTCCCACTCTTATCAACAGAATTTACAGTACATATAACCTAAATGAAGGATATTTTTTTTTCCAAGGTCAATCCAATGCATGAAGCCATACAATGAGAAACACTACTGTACTGTACTGTAGTCCATTACCAGACCTTCACTAACAACCCACAACAATAGTCCCATCTGGGATAGAAACATTAAGTACTGTAGTAATAGTAATGGTTGTGTTGGTTAGAGTAAGAGTGAGGGCATGCAATAACCACCTCTCCTGATGCAGCTAAACCTGTATATAGACTTTGAAATAGCTTTTAATAGAGGTGGTAGTATGTTTGGATGAATGCATATATATATAAATATATTGACTGTACAGTAACCCAGAGATTTTCATCTCACGCGCATTTTATCATTACACTGAATTGCTTTTTCTTCTCCCCAGCCACTACTCTGCTTCTATCCTGCCTTGACCTCTTCCTGGACCAAACCCTCTTTATCATCTCACCCTCTTCCTCCTCCTCTCCAACCTGTGGCTTTCTATTTACTTACCTAGTTTCTATTGTAATTCTTTCCTTAAAACATAATGTACACTTGAACCTGCACTTACATTTATGCTCACACCAATACACTTCATCCTCATCAAGCTCTACCCAGTCATACCCACAACATAATCTCTACCAGGTAGCACATCCCCATCTACAACCATATTAACTTTCATATATATAATAAATATATATAAGTATCTTTCATTTTAGTCTGTATACTAACCAATTATAGTTCATTCTCGTCTAACACGACTAATTGCTTTCATAGCATTGTTATTCAAGGGACTCTAGCACTAGAATAACTCGCGTTAGATGAGAATGGATTGAACTGTACATGACCATTATTGTCACTCCTGTACCTTTTCAAAACAGCCACAGTTCACCACTTATACTACCAGTAATACAGTACTACACAGACTATAATAGAATACCATACATTACATAATAGCTATTACCAGACACTATACTACACAGGACTGTACTAACCCACTGTACCTCACTATACCCACATTAGTAAATTAAAGCTACACTGTCAGATTTTCAACAGTTATCGTACACCAAAACAATTCTTATGTAACTCTACTTACACTACCTCACTATAACCTCTACACCACTACAACAACAAAGCAGCTACAACCAATTACTCCTACAGTACATCCAAAACAACACCCAATATTATGTTATACTGGTACAATATACAGTATACAACTAGAGAGTGTAGCCTACCTTCAAAACACCCACAATACACCCCTAACTTACAGTCCTACCTTCACAACAACTAGTATACTGAAAATGTGTAATCAACACCCACTTGCCTTACATGACAAGAATATGCATCCTAGTTATTTATACCAAGCCACAATACAGTATTAATATACCTGTATATATTACAGTTCTTACAAGAGCCCCACTGTTAATTTTATCCATCAATGAGGTCTACTGCATATTCATACTCACAACTAAGTAATATCCTCCTTCTCTGATCTATAACATGAATTCTTAAACATTTAGTGGGCCTTGATTTTAATTATTTTTTGTGTCATGTAAATTAATCTTTAACAATTCCAGTTTCTAAAGAATTGGAAAATATAAAACTTGTTCCAGATCATTGCAGTCTTTCTCACTGCTAAATTATATATTTTGTAAGCCTGGTTGATTTGTATATGGAGAAATTTATCAAACTGTGGTGCCAAAGTGTAAAATTCTGTAGTTGGCTGTGAGAAAAATTGTAGTGCATCATGAAATCCGTGGGCCAACCCGTGCCTCTGGTTTTATTTACACCCGGTCCTTACAGTTTCCTCTGATCGTACAACACTGACTCAAAATATAGACACGGTTTCTTCTCGTTATTTCTACGTTCTCTTTTCTTTCGTGTGGCTTACATTAAGTATGGTACTGTATGTGGACATTGTTACTGCCTATGGTACAGTATCGGTTCCCTTCTCCTTCATAATTCTTAAGTATTTCATTGTGCTCAGGTGTACAGTACCTGTCTGGCTATCTGTCTCTCTTATTTTGTCATTCCATTTTTGCATTTAATATTTTGTTACTCAAATATTCCTGTTATGTGTTAATGTTTTTATTCCAACAGCCTGCTTCTCCTCAACACATGTTCCCCTATCTTAGTATTTATTGATAATTTCCTAGGAGTTTCATATTCTCCTGCGAACAAATACTCTCAACTTTAATTGAATAAATGTGAATTACGACCAGGACTACTTGTTTCCCTAAACCCTCAAATATTACTTAATGACAGCGGTGGATGGCAACAGTACAACATTACACAATAAACCCACAGCAGTAATGACTCGATGGGCCGCATGCAAGAACATCCATGGTGGTGTTGACAGTGGCTTGGTTCCCGGTACAATCAATGGTTCTGTTGTTTGTCTGTGGAGCCGTCCAACTTACAGGCACCACGCCATCGTACGCACCACCGATGTTCTTGCATACGGCCCGATGACAAGTGGAAAAGGTAGTAGGTTTTTATAGGCCCAGGAAGTTAATCTGAAAATGGGCTCACCACCAGATCTCTTTATCAATAGTAAGGAGTCGAAGTGAAAAGGAATGAAGTGAAGGAGAGTTGGCGAAATAAGGAGATAGGGAAGGGAAGGGAGGGGATGGGAAAGCAAGTGTAAAAGGAATAGGGAAGGGGAGAATAAAAGTGGAATGGAGAAGGGAAGGGATAGGAAAGGGAGAATGAAAGTGGAATAGGGAAGGAATGGGATAGGAAAGCGAGAGTAAGTGGAATGGAGAAAGGAAGAGATAGGAAAATGAGAATGAAAATGGGATAGGAAAAGGAGGGGATAGGATAAAGATAGTGTGAATTAGGGAAGGGAGAATGAAAGTGTGATAGGGATGGGAGGGGATAGGATAAAGAGAGTGTGAATGAGGGAAGGAAGGGGATAGGGTAGGGAGAATGAAAGTGGGATAGGGAAGGAAAGGGATAGGAAAGCGAGAGTGTAAGTGGAATGGAGAAGGGAAGGGATAGGAAAGGGAGAATGAAAGTGGGATAGGGAAGGAAAGGGATAGGATATAAAGAGAGTGTGAATGAGGGAATGAGAGGGGAAGAGGTGAGTGACGGGAAGGGAAGATGGAGTTTGATGAGGAAAGGGGAGGGAAGGGGAGGTCAAAGGGAGGAAATAGAGAACGTTGGAACAAGGGGGGAAAAAAGGGAAAAATGTGTGAGAAACTAGAAAAATAGAAAGATGGAAGGGGGAAAGTGTGTGTGTGTGTGTGTGTGATGGAGAGAGAGGGAAATGTGTGTGTGTGTGTGATGGAGAGAGAGGGAGTAAAAGGGAAATGTGTGTGTGTGTGTGTGTGTGTGATGGAGAGAGAGGGAAATGTGTGTGTGTGTGTGTGTGTGTGTGATGGAGAGAGAGGGAAATGTGTGTGTGTGTGTGTGTGTGTGTGTGTGTGTGTGTGTGTGTGTGTGTGTTGGAGAATGATGGAGTAAAAGGGAAAGGTGGTGGTGGTGGTGGTGGTGGTGATGGTGGTGGAGGAGGAGGTGGGGGAAGGAAGGTGAATTCTATGAGCCCTTCCCCCTTTGGATCGAAGTAGCAGGGGGTGAAGAGGGGGGGGGAAGGGGAGAGGAAAGGGGGGGGGAGGGGGTATAGTACTGTTGTCTGGTGGTGGTGGTGTCTGGCTTGTTAGGTTAGTGGTGGTATAGTGACTAGTGTTGTGGTAGTGCTGGTGGTGGTGGTCGAAATCAGAGTGTGAGTGAGTAGTGAGTGGTTGTGTTGGTGATGGTAGTGATAGTATTGTTAGTTGTGTAGTGGTGGTGGTGGTGGTGGTAGTGGTGGTGTTTGTAGTAGTAGTAGTAGTAGTAGTAGTAGTAGTATTAGTAGTAGTAGTAGCTGAAGTAGTAGTAGTAGTAGTAGTAGTAGTAAATGCTTTTATTATTGTTGCATTTGTTGTACAGTAGTAGTAGTAGTAGTAGTAGTAGTAGTAGTAGAAGTAGCAGTAGCAGTAGTAGTAGTAGTAGTAGTAGTAGTAGTAGTAGTAGTAGTAGTAGTAGTAAAATAGATGTTTCTAATATTGTTTTTATTGTAGTAGTAGTAATGATGGTGGTAATGGTTTGTTTACTATCTATAACTGTGAGTGTGATATCAGAAATCCAAAATAATAATAATAATAATAATAATAATAATAATAATGAAATAGAATTAATCTTTTTTCCATCTAAAGTCCAACACACTAACTAACAAAAAATTAAGGGGAAGGTTTTGTGTTGGCAAATCTGGAGCAACTGAATCCTCCAAGCTATTCCAAAGCAACAGAACACCATTATTTTATTTTAGCTCTTCTGCTGGTCCTGTTGTTTCCTATCATACTTTGGAGGAATCAAGGCACTCCAATGTACCAAAAAAAAAAGTATTAATTACCACCTTAATTAACAAGTTGCTCTCACTAACACCAGATGATTTTATAGATTTTGTTGTCCTAGAGTTGTATAATAAGGATATTAAGATACAAGAATATTATAAAAGGATATTAATATTAAATGGATGGCAAGAAGTGAGGTGAGGAGGGAGGGAGGAGAGGTGGTGGTGGTGGTCATCTTGGAAACTATGCAAGGTGAAAATGAAGAATGTTAAAGATGGGAAAAATATACTTGTTATGTTGTATTACCATATCCCAACACACACACACACACACACACACACTGTCTCTCTGTCTGTCAGTATGTATGTATATGTCTCTCTCTCTCTCTCTCTCTCTCTCTCTCTCTCTCTCTCTCTCTCTCTCTCTCTCTCTCTCTCTCTCTCTCTCTCTCTCTTTTCCCTCAATTATTCCCCTTCCTCACTCTCTCACTCTTTTTCCCTCCCTCCCCTACTCTCCCTTCAAGATCCCCCCTCTCCCATCCCCTCTCCCTCTCCCACCCTTCTTCCCTCCCTCTCTCATCTCTCCCATCCCCTCTCCCTTCAAGCCCTCCCCCCCTCTCCCTCACTCACCCTCCCTCCCATACTTTCCCTTCAAGCCCCCCCCCCCTCTCTCCCTCACCCTCCCTCCCATACTTTTCCTCCCCTCCCCCCCCCTCTCCCCCCCTCCCATACTTTCCCTCCAAGCCCCCCCCCCCTCCTCTCTCCCTCCCTCTCCCATCCCCTCTCACTCTCCCTCCCTTCTTCCCTCCCTCTCTCCTCTCTCCCCTCCCCTCTCCCTCACCCTCCCTCCCCTACTCTCCCTTCAAGCCCCCCCCCTCCCTCACCCCCCCCTCCCATACTTTTCCTCCCATCCCCCCCTCTCTCCCTCACTCTCCCATCCCCCCCCCTCTCCCTCACCCACCCTCCCATACTTTTCCTCCAAGCCCCACCTCCCCCACTCTCCCACCCTCCCATACTTTTCCTCCAAGCCCCCCCCCCCCACTCTCCCTCACTCTCCCATCCCCTCTCACTCTCCCATCCTTTTTCTCCTCCATTATCCATAACAGGAATTACCACACAAAGTAACCCATAGCCCTCCAAAGTGAGTGAGTGAATGGGTGAGTGAGTGAGTTGGTAAGTGAGTGAGTGAGTGAGTGAATGAGTGAGTGAGTGAATGAGTTAGTTAGTGAATGGGTGAGTGAGTGAGTGGGTGAGTGAGTGGGTGGGTAAGTGAGTGAGTGAGTGAATGGGTGAGTGAGTGAGTGAATAGTTGAGTGAGTGAATAGGTGAGTGGGTGAGTAAGTGAGTGAGTGAGTGAGTGAGTGGGTGAGTTATAAGTGAGTGAGTGGGTGGGTGAGTGAGTGAATGGGTGAGTAAGTGAGTGAGTGAATGAGTTAGTTAGTGAGTGGGTGAATAGATGTGAGTGAGTGAGTGAGTGAGTGGGTGGGTGAGTGAGTGAGTGAGTGCGTGAGTGGGTGGGTAAGTGAGTGAGTGAGTGAGTTAGACAAAGATAACAACACTCTGGGTACAAAATAGTAGAGTATAGTTAGTGGTAGTGGTTGTGGTAGTGATGGTAGTGGTTGTGGGGTAGTGGTGGTTGAAGGATAGTGGTAGGGTAGTGGTAGTGGTTGTGGTAGTATTGGTAGTGGTGGTAGTGGTTGTGTTGGTAGTGGTTGTGATGGTAGTGGCTGTGGGGTAGTAGTGGTTGGAGGATAGTGGTAGGGTAGGGTAGTGGTAGTGTTGGTGATGGTTGTGGTTGTGGTAGTGGTTGTGGTAGTGGTAGTGATGGTAGTGGTAGTGATGGTGTGTGGTTGTGGTAGTAGTGGTTGTGATGGTAGTGGGGTAGTGGTAGTGTGTGATGGTAGTGGTATAGTAGTGGTTAGAGGATAATGGTGGTAGTGATAGTGTTGATGGTAGTTAGAGGATAGTGGTAAGGTAATGATTGTGTTAGCAGTGGTAGTGGTGATAGTAGGTGAGGTGAGTGAGAGGTGAGTAAGAGTTGAGTGAGAGTTGAGTGAGAGTTGAATGAGAGGTAGGTGAGAGGTGAGTGAGAGTTAAGTGTTGAGTGAGTGAGAGGTGAGAGGTGAATGAGAGGTGAATGAGTTGAGTGAGAGTAGGTGAGAGTTGAATGAGAGTTGAGTGAGAGGTGAATGAGAGTTGAGTAAGAGGTGAGAGGTGAGTGAGAGATGAATGAGTTGAGTGAGAGGTGAATGAGAGGTGAAAGTTGAATGAGAGGTAGGTGAGAGTTGAGTGAGAGGTGAGTGAGAGTTAAGTGTTGAGTGAGTGAGAGTTGAGTGAGAGGTGAATGAGAGGTGAGTGAGAGGTAGGTGAGAGTTGAATGAGAGGTAGGTGAGAGTTGAATGAGAGTTGAGTGAGAGTTGAATGAGAGTTGAGTGAGAGTTGAATGAGAGGTGAGATGTGAGTGAGAGGTAAATGAGAGTTGAGTGAGAGGTGAATGAGAGTTGAGTGAGAGGTAGGTGAGAGTTGAAT
>JAWQEG010007224.1:0-17500 GCA_033782935.1 Petrolisthes cinctipes
GTATGGTGTATTAGAGGGAAGAAAATTTGGTTAACAGGGAAGATATTGTGGGTGAAAAAAAAATATATAAAATGATAGGGACAGAGTATATAAATGTCTGGTGTCAGCTGATTAGTTTTGGTTTATGTGGGGTTTGTTTTGGTGTTGCCTTGTTTGTTGTGTTGGTGTTGTTGGCTTCCCATTCTCCTGCCCCCACCTGCCTACATGATTTGTCTCGCCCTTCACTCCTCCTCCATCCCTTCCCCTTTCCCTTTCCTTCCATCTCTCTCCCCCCTTTTCCCTTCCCTTCCTTTCCTCTCCCCCCTTTTCCCTTCCCTTCCTTTCCTCTCCCCCCATTTCTCCTTCCCCTCCTTCCCGCTCCCCCCCTTTCCCTTCCCTCTCCCCCGTTCCCTTCCCTTCCTTCCCTCTCCCCCGTTCCCTTCCCTTCCATCTCCTCTCTCCCCTCACCTTCCTTCAATTCCCTCCCCTCCCTCCCCCTCCCATTCCCCCTTCCCTTCCTTTACTCCCGCTCCCATCCCCTCCCATCACCACCTCTCCTCCCCTCCCATCACCTCCTCTCCCCCCTCCCCTCCCATCTCCTCCTCTCCCATCACCTCCTCTGTGTCCCTTGGTTGTTTTGTTCCCTTCTTATCCTCAACCCTACAGCAAGGTGGGTTCTGTAGTCTCTCCCAACACACACACACACACACACACACACACAATAGTCCACGCATTACGCACAGGTAACCGTTTTGTATACAGATGTTGGTGGGAAGGGATGCCGTGCCTAATAATAATAATGACATAGTTTACCCTTTACCGATGCTAATAACAACAAAGAGGATACTTATGTAATCCGACGGCTACGTGCTACAGTAACTAAAAAAAAAAAATAAAAAAAAAAAAAAATAAATAGATGTAAACAAAATAAAATAAATATATTGTAGCCTTTGCCTGGAATACAATGTGGCAGGATGAACGGTTCTCAGAAAATGGTGGTCAGGATGGACGTATAAATTTGAGAAGTAGCTCGATCATGGTTTTGTTTTAGAGGATAGGATTGTAAAAAAATTATACAGTGTTTCAATGACACTATCAATAAACGCGGCATGTTGTAAACGATTTGTATTAGTGTTACTTGTACTTTCTCAGTCATTCTTTGCAACCTTATCCAGGCAAGATTATAATATTAAGTATGAAAGCAAATGTATTTAGTCTGTTTTATTAACATTGTATAGTATAAGAGAGCGTATTATTGCTGTATTTTGGAATATTAAGGAGCCTAAAAATTAATCCATCATCACCATCATCATCAATATCTTCACCACCACCATCATCATCATCATCATCACTCATCAATATCTTCACCATCATCATCCTCATCAATATCTTCACCATCACCACCACGGCCACTACCAAGATTATCATCATCATCATATTCATCATCATCATCATCTAAGCTCCGGCCTGGCAACACATTATTTTTTAACCACAGGGTCATCCCGTTTCACACGACAGCAGGAATCTAAGAGTATGGTGTAGTGATAGTGGGGGACGAGGAAGGTATAGTGGTAAGTAGAGGTAGTGGTTGGTAGTGGAGAAGGGAGAGGAAGGTGTAGTGGTAGAGTATGGTGTAGTGGAGAAGGGAGAGGAAGATGTAGTGGTAGAGAAGTGGTGTAATGGTATAGTTAGTGGTAGAATATTGGTAAAGTGGAAGAGAGTGAGGATGGTGCAGTGACAGAGAGTAGTACTAGTAATTGTGATGGTAGTCGTAATATTGGAGTGGTACAGAGAGATAGTGGAGTGTGGTGTAGTGAGAAAGAGATATATGAGTATAGAGGAGTGATGGAGGGAGAGCAGAGTGAGTGTAGGGCACAAAAAGGGAATAGAGGTGGGGAGGGGAGGAACCATCTGTCGCCACCACCACCACCACCACCACCACCACCTGCCAGGGAGTCACGCCACCTACTGTACTATATACCACAATATTATTCACTCATCTCACGGCCCTACCAATGGAAGTACTGTAAGGGGTGATAATGTTTGTACAGTTCCCAGCTCATGAAGGGGAAACACTGCCTTAGCCTCAATAATAAGTGGTTCCCAAACAGGTGGCCATGACTCCTTGTGGGGCCATATAGCAAAATTATAAATGGCCATGAGATGAAATTCAACAAAGGAAAAATGAAATTTCATTATTATTATTTAACAAAAGATAAAAAAGCAATTGGAATAAATATAATACTGGTATTGCCAAAGTGTTTTTTTACTTGGACCTAAAGAGTGTAAAACTGTAGTGAGTAGCTGGTAGTGATGGGTTATGGATGATTGAATGGGTGGATATGGATAAGGATCACGTATGAAAAGTGGTAACGACCAGAAAATGTTAGTGAACCACTGTCCTATACACTTGATCAATTCTAGTTACTTGTTTGTCTGCTTCTTTCAGTGTCATAATTCTGGTGACGAGTGATATAGTGTTGAACATAAACATAATTATCACTATGAGGGCTAATCACCTCTTGTACCAATTAATTAAGGGTTTTACTGGCACTCATTGTTTACGTTCAGCGGCTGAGGCAGTGTTTTCCCTTCGTCTGTCCGGAACTGTACAAGACACTACGCCGTCATTATGCACACGCAGCGTTGCATCACATTAAGTTTTGTTGTACTGTGTGTGTGTGTGTGTGTGTGTGTGTGTGTGTGTGTGTGTGTGTGTGTGTGTGTGTGTGTGTGTGTGTGTGTGTGTGTGTGTGTGTGTGTGAGAGAGGTGTGTGAGAGTGAGTGTGAGAGTGAGTGTGAGAGTGAGTGTGAGTGTTTGTGTGTGTGTGTGTGTATGGTTTGGTGTAGTGGGTGGGTGGGAACATCAATTGCAACGGTATATTATCATCCAACCATACAATATTATGATACCGGATGTTGACTGAATGAAAGAGAGAGGCAGACAGAGTTAGAATGAATGTGTCGTGGGGGATCCTGAACCATAACCATCAAGGCCAGTGTTCTCTCTCTCCTCTCCTCTCTCTCCTCTCTCTCTCTCTCTCTCTCTCTCTCTCTCTCTCTCTCTCTTCCTCTCTCTCTCTCTCTCTCTCATTGTCAATTTTCTTATCTCCCATTCCTGTCTCTTCCCATGCTTCCCCCTTTGTTCCCCTTCCCTCTCTTTCTTTCCCTTTACCTCTTCCATTCCCCTTAACCTCTCTCCCTTCCACCTTCTCCTTTCATTTCTATCTCAATCCCTCCTAATCTTCCTCCTTTTCTTCCCCCTTCTTCCTTTCCTCTTCTCCCTCTTCCTTTCCCCTTCCCCTCTTCCTTTCCCCTTCCCCCTCTTCCTTTCCCCTTCCCCTCTTCCTTTCCCCTTCCCCCTCTTCCTTTCCCCTTCCCCCTCTTCCTTTCCCCTTCCCCCTCTTCCTTTCACCTTCCCCCTCTTTCTTTCCCTTTCCCCTCTTTCTTTCCCCTTTTTCCCTCTTCCTTTCCCCTTTCCCTTCCTACCCTCCCTCTTCCTTTCCCCTTCCCCCTCTTCCTTTTTCCTTCCCCTCCTACTCCTTCCTCCTTCATTCCCTATACCTCCTTCACCTTCCTTCTTTCCTTTTCCTCCACCAGCCCCCTACCTGTGGCCTGAGAAGTGTAGTGTGTATATATTTTATTATGCACGCATGAGTTCTCAAGCCTTCACGGTGCTGTTAGTTTTTCTGCCATTGACCACACACACACACACACACACACACACACACACACACACACACACACACACACACACACACACACACACACACATACACACATACACACATATATATATATACCTCCCCTTCTTATAAACACACACACACACACACACATACATCTCCCCTTCCTTCTCATACACACACACACACACACCACACACACATACACACATATGCAGCTCCCCCTAGTCCCCTTCCTTCCCTTAAACACACACACACACACATACACACACACATCTCTCTCTCTCTCTCTTTTGCATCTCTCCTTCTATTCCTTACACCCTCCTTTCTTCCCCCCACTCATATTTTCTCCCTCTCCTCTACTCTTCCAATTCCTCCTCCCTCATCCACCTCCCCTCTCTCTCACACTTTATTTGCTTCTTCCTTCCTTCCTCCCTCCCTTATTTCCTTCCTTCCTTCCTTCCTCCCCTCCTTCCTTCCTTCCTTCCTTCCTTCCCTTCCTTCCCCTCCTTCCCTCCCTTCCTTCCCTCCCTTCCTTCCCTTCCTTCCTTCCCTTCCTTTCCTTCCTTCCCTTCCTTCCTTCCCTTCCTTCCTTCCTTCTCCTTCCTTCCCTTCCCTTCCCCTCCTTCCCTTCCTTCCTTTCCTTCCTTCCTTCCTTCCGGATTTTATTTTTAATCTCGTCCCACATCCCCGTAGTCGGGTGTTGCTTGCAAAGATGTGTGTGCAATACTTTAGGACTTTTGGCACCCGTTTGGACCCGAGCCAATCCCTTTCCCCCTCCCAAACTTCCTCGCTTAATCCTTTCGCATAGTTTATTTAAATTGTGTGTGTGTGTGTGTGTAGGCAGCTATGCCATATTAGGAGTAGTGACCGGACCGGAACTGACAGAAGGACTTAACCCACACGAGCTCACACACACACACACACACACACACACACACACACACACACACTAGCAAGGAGCAAAGAGGGGGCTTCACTAAGAAACTACAAGCAAGAGCAACATATTCTTGCAATTTGCACTAATAAGAGCTTCATTTTGTGTGTGTGTGTGTGTGTGTGTGTGTGTGTGTGTGTGTGTGTGTGGTGTGTGTGTGTGTTCAGGGGTGACTTTAGATGGTGTGTGTACGTGTGTGTGTGGGCGGTGGGAAGTCAGTTCGCTCACTTCGTAGCATGAAGGAGGGGGATGAGGGAAGGTGAGTGGGGGGAGAGAGGAGGGAGGTGACCGGATGGAAACTAAGAGAGAGAGAGAGAGAGAGAGAGAGAGAGAGAGAGAGAGAGAGAGAGAGAGAGAGAGAGAGAGAGAGAGAGAGAGACTGATTATTTATGCAGAAAGGACTAAAGTTATTATGCAGTCCCGTTGAAAAATTTGAATCAAACATTAAAAAAAACACAATAGATATCACAGTGTTTATGATCAATATTTTGTTGTGTGCAAATTGGTATCTATGTAACCCTCAAAATGTCACTACAAAACCGATTCCTTTCTTGTATACTGAAGTAGTTTTGTTTCGTGTCATCGAGGGAAGGAAGGGAAAGGATTGGAGACAAGAGGAAAGTGTCATAAAGAGAGGAGGAAAGTGGCGTTGAGGGAGAGAGTTGAAAAGGAGTGGGGGTGATTGTTAGAGAGAGTAAAGTGTCACAAAGAGAGGGAGGAAAGTGAGTGGTAGTGGTGAGAGAGAGAGAGAGAGAGAGAGAGAGAGAGAGAGAGAGAGAGAGAGAGAGAGAGAGAGAGAGAGAGGAGAGAGAGAGAGAGAGAGAGTATCACAAGAAAAGGTAGGAAAGTGAGTGTAGTAGTGGTGGTGGTGAGAGAGGAAAGTGAGGTGAGGGAAGGAGAGAGTGTTCTTAACGAAGGCATTTCCCACGGTTGTAGTTAAACTCAGTCAAGTGGTGTGTCTCTCTGTCCTGTTGCTAAAAGTATGTTGCCCTCTTCCCTCCCCTTCTCATCCTACACCCTCTCTCCTCTCCCTCCCTCTCCCTCTCCTTCTCATCCTACCCCCTCTCTCCCTACCACCATCTCTCTCTTTCCCCTCTCCCCTCTCTTTCTCTCCCTTCTGTTCCCTTCCCCCCATTTCCTCTCTCCCCCTCTCTATCTTTCTCTCTTCCAACCCCCTCCCTCTCTCCCTCATCCTACCCCTCCTCTCTCCCTCATCCTACCCCTCCTCTCTCCCTCATCCAACCCCTCCTCTCTCCCTCATCCTACCCCTCCTCTCCCTCTCCCTCTCTCCTTGTCCTTGTTGTCCTTCACCCTCCCTTTCCTACCATCATCTCATTGTCATTCTTTTTCCCACACATCAAGGTAGTAGTAGTAGTAATCTTCTCTGGGATATTTTTTATGATAACACTTTATAGTTCAGTCATTATATTGTGTTACGAGTGTTGTTTTGATAATCCCTTCTCGTTCCTCCACCATTTACTGATACACCTGCTCTGATACACCTGCTCTGACACCTGCACTGATACGCCTCCACTGGCACACCTGCACTGATACACCTGCACTGGCACACCTCCACTGATACGCCTCCACTGATACACCTCCACTGATACACCTGCACTGGCACACCTGCACTGACACACCTGCACTGACACACCTGCACTGACACACCTGTTTTGGTAGCCAGGTGTGTGTTCATGCCTATACACGGTCATGCATTGTTGGCCTTCACTCACGCGGTCACTGCATGTTTGTACGCCCTTCTACCAACACACACACACACACAAGATACTTATACACACAAGATATATATGTAGAGAAGATACATATACACACAAGATACATACGCACACAAGATATATATATACACACAAGATATACACACACAAGATTCATACACACTCAAGGTAGATATGTATATCAGCCTGTACACTGTATATTCATAGTGACACCATCCCTCACCCCCCTCTCTCCCTCCCTCACTCTCACTTCCACTCTCACCCTCAGGCTCGTGAACACACACACACACACACACACACACACACACACTAGTAGGTGGAAGTCAAACAGGGATGTGGTAATCTTGATGAAGTCACGCACTCAACCACACACGCAACTCATTTATACATACATATACATAATATACATACATACATACATATACATAATATACATACATACATATACATAATATACATACATACATATACATAATATACATAGGCCTTCAATTACATACATACCTTTTAGATATACATACATATAAGGTTCATCCACACATTTTCATATACATATATACATACATTCATTCATAATCACACAAATATAGAAGCAGGTTGGTAGTGAAGGTATAGATAATGGATGTAGCATATAATGAAGATAGTGATAGAGTATATAGATTTATGTATATTGTAAGTTGATGATAAGTTTGGTTGTTTTTTTATTTATCTCCCTGTACTATCGGCGCTTGAGAAGAAACCCTTAAAAAATAATTGACGTGAGGAAGGGGTGGCTGATCCGTGTGAGGTGAGGCTTCCTTCCTTCCTTCCTTCCTTCTATAGTTAGTAGATTAATATTTTTTCCCATCCAGTCATTTCCTAACTTCCTCTCTTCCTGCCCTGTTAACTCTCTCCCTCCCTCCCCTGTTAACTCCCTCCCTCCCTCCCTCCCTACTTCCCCTCCTATCCTTCCTTCCATCCTTCCTTCCATATTATCTCCTTTCCTTCCTTCCTTATTATTTTCTTTCCTTCCTTACATCGTTCGTTCCTTCCATTCCTTCGCTCACTCCCTAATTTCTTTCCTTCTTACTTTCCCCCCTTCCTTGCCTTGTAAACAGTGGGCCCTGGTGTACCATTTTCTTGCACAGCCACAATCAAATATCCACCAACACTTTCCTTCCATCGTGCAAGTAAATCAGTATCATATCAAAGTATAATCATACAACACCTTACGTCAACTCAACCCCCTCAATTATTATTATGAGGTGCTGCAAAATCATCTGTGTTTTTTTTTTTTATTACCAAGTTATTTACTACGATGGAAGGAAAGTGTTCGTGGATATTTGATTGTGGCTGTACTTCTCCTCCCTCATCCATCCATCCATCCCTTACCACCCGTCGTTTATACTCGTAGTACCGGTGCCGTAGAAATCGCGAACAGAGGTTGTGTTTCACCATCATATCGTAAAACCATGATGAAAATGCCTCCGAGGTCTGACGTTATAATATACGTGATGCATTTGGTGTGTGTGTGTGTGTGTGTGTGAAAAACTCTGCACTTGATTCCGTTTGCCAAAATGTAACCCGGAAATAGCAAGACGTGTACTAATTGGTGGTGGTCTGGGCAGAAGGAGAAGAAGAAAAAGAAATAGAGGAGAGGGGAGGAGAGGAGAGGAGGGGGACAAGGAGAGGAGAGGAGGCAGCTGCTTGTGGTGTGTCAATTTAGGTGTAGCTTCATGGGAGATAATTATTTGTGACGAGGATGGCCTGGGGGTGGGGAGTGAGAGATGGGGGACAGGGTTGGATTGGGGTAGGGAGGGGGGATGTCATTAGGAGCAGAAGGCGTGTTGTGTTTGTCGTTCCATCTCAACACCCACAAAGGGAATTATTACACTATTGTCTTGGTCGAATATAAAGGCTGGTGATTCCTCCAAACTATACCACGAGACACATCCTCTATTATAGCATCATTGAGGTCATCTGTTTCCTGGGATATACACTGGAGGAATCATTAGTCGTCCCCAAGTATACCGATAAAAGAGAGAGAGAGAGAGTATCCCCTTTAAATTTCGTCTTATGTTCGGGTTTATTGAGACAACTTGACGAGACTGGCTGTGACGTGGGAGGAGTTGTTGTAATTGTAGTGTATGTATTTTCATCACAAGACCCTGTATGTAGGACGAGGGACAAGGTGATAGAAGAAGTGAGACTGCAAGAACGAAAGAAATAGAAGGAAAGGAGAGAGACAGTTGCAGAATTGAACGAGGGAGTGGCTGGGGTCTGAAGGGCCAGGCGCCAAGAGTCTTAAATTAATGGAGTCCATGAGAGAATTGTGACCAAGATACACACTATTATGATACGGCTGACGAAACTGTATGTGAATGGAACACCAAGAGTGACTGCTGGCCCAAGGAGATTATTATTGTTGTTGTTTTTGTTGTTGGTGGTGGTGGTGGTGGTGGTGGTAGCATGAAAGGGATACTCTCTTGTGGTCGATTATATTGGAGTGAGGGGGATACTGATTCCTTCAAACTGTGCTATGAAAACAGATTCCCCTGGTTGTATGTTGAGGTTATCTTGTTTTCTCGGCATAGTTTGGGGAATTCTGAAGCCTCCCAGTTTATTGACAACATCCATGAACCACCACCACCACCTGCCCCATTATACCTTCCTTCATCACACGGGAAATTACCGGTTACTTCCCCGGGATTCACACACAACTTAAACGTTTCCACAGACTGCATTAAATTTAGACATGATTCAGGGGAGACCATCTTCGTAAATTAGAGTGCTATAGATTCCCCTAAACTACCCCAGGAGCAAAGTGATCACCTCAGTATTACCAACAGGGATGATATTTTATGACCTAGTTTGCAGGATTGAGTAGCTTTCCAGTTCGACCCCAAAACCAAACTATTCCTTTACCAAGCTTGGTGTTTTGCATACGAATATAACAAACGAATCTCCCTTCCATAAGCAAACTACATCCATTTTGACAACCACCAGCACGACCACCACCACCAGAGATGAATAACACATAGCAGGTGCCCAGGCTTGTACAGTTATATTAACGGGTAGGTGTTGTTTACCCGGTGACGTCAGCTGGGTAGGGGCAAGGCAGGGGTAGGGGGAAAGGGGAGGACGCAGAACTCCCATGCAGCCTCATCACACACTCTCCACACATAAACAAGTCCCTTCCCTTCACTTCCCTTCCCTTCCCATGCATGTCCGCTTAAGGGGTCATAAAATACAGTTGCGGACATATTAAACAGAAACACCTGAAACTGCGCCCCTCATTGAGTTTAGGGTAGGATGGGACGTTGTTTGTGTGTTGAGGTGCGTCGTATTTTATGCTTGATAAGGGGGGCCCGTTATAGGTGTGTCTGTTTTAGGCTCTATCCTTAACTGTACATGTATATATTCACCGTGTTTGTGGAGGGTATCACATCGACAATTGACATGGTCTGGTGTTTGTTAAGGGACCCTGTGATGTAGTCAGAAAATTGGAGGTATACGAGTCCTTCAAGTATTGCCACGAAACACCACCTATAAGAAAGGAGCGTGTTTCGTGGCATAGTCAGAAGGAATCACCAGGCATCAGAAGCCTCTAATTTCCATACACGATCACAGGGTCATTAAGGAAGACCACAAAAACTCGTCAACCATACGAATTGAATGGTTATGTTGTAGCAAGAGATGTCGTAACCCTGAGCCTCCTACCCTGACAGACCCTTCCATCCCTTCCCCCAATACCTCGGCCATATGTCCACCCACAACCACCACTACTACTATTACCACTACCACCAACAACTCTACAACCAGGGCCTCAAACCTCACTGAGACTCATCTCAACACCCTACAGACCATACAAAACAGAGCCCTAAGAATAATCACAGGCTGCACAGCTACTACACCTACTGATCACTTACACCACGAAACCAAAATCCTCAAGATTAAGGACCACATTGACATGAGAGGCACACAAACATTTGCCGCAGCCTCCAGAAATCTACACCACCCACTACACTACATGGTAAAACACCCAGAGATGCCAAGAAACATCAAAACAACCCCCAGTACACGATACCACACACAAATACTATCATCTCTTACACCCTGCCCACCCCAAACCAGCCTCAAAAAACACATCCACACTCAAATCACCCACCATTCCATCAAAAAACTTAAAAACAACACCCTACTGCATGCACGACCCCCTGACATCCACCCATCAGAATCCTCCCTACCCCGCGAAGACAGAGTTCACCTGGCCAGGTTGAGAAGCGGCCACCATCCGGCTCTTCTAACATATCAAAAGAAACTAGACAGAGCCATCACAGATACCTGCCCAGGATGCAACACAGCACCCCATTCTATTAAACACATCATGGAAGACTGCAACGAACACAACGACACTCGCCAACAACACAAGATACACTCACTGAGGGCACTGTGGGAAAGCCCGGTTCAAGCCATAGCCTTCCTCAAGAACTCGGGGCTGTTCGGCCAGACAGCTTGAGGAACTTCAACAACAACAACAACAACTCTACAACCACCACCACCACCACTAGGCCTACAACCACCATCACCCTTACCACTACCAATACTATTACCACCACAATTCCAACACCACCATCCCCCCACCACCACGACAACTACCACCACCACTACTATTACCACTACAACCATCACCACCACTAGGACTACAACCACCATCACCCTTACCCACTAATATTACCACCACAATTCCAACACCACCATCCCCCACCACCACCACAACAACAACTGACCCCCCCCCCACCATCACCACAACTGACCCCCCCCCACCATCACCACCACTGACCCCCCCCCACCATCACCACCACTGACCCCCCCCCCCCACCACCACAACTGACCCCCCCACCACCACAACTGACCCCCCCCCCCACCACCACAACTGACCCCCCCCACCATCACCACAACTGACCCCCCCACCATCACCACCACTGACCCCCCCCACCATCACCACAACTGACCCCCACCATCACCACTGACCCCCCCACCATCACCACAACTGACCCCCCCCCTCCCCCCTTGGCACCCATCTAGCTTAGTGGCGGTGCAGGTGTGAGTAACGGGAGAAGAGACACGGGGTTTGGATGACCCTGCATGGGCTGTGTGTGTGTGTGTGTGTTGGGGTGTGTGTGTGTTGGGGTGTGTGTGTGTGTGTGTGTGTGTGTGTGTGTGTGTGTGTGTGTGTGTGTGTGTGTGTGTGTGTGTGTTGGGGTGTGTGTGTTGGGGTGTGGGTGTGTGTGTGTGTGTGTGTGTGTGTGTGTGTGTGGGTGTGTGTGTGTGTTGGGGTGTGGGTGTGTGTGTGTGTTGGGGTGTGTGTGTGTGTGTGTGTGTGTGTGTGTGTGTGTGTGTGTGTGTTGGTGTGTGTGTGTGTTGGTGTGTGTGTGTGTGTGTGTTGGGGGGTGTGTGTGTGTTGGTGTGTGTGTGTGCAGATGTTGTCGTTTACTGTAGTCACAACCACGTAGGATGTTGTGGGCAATACTTTCTGGAGTTTTGGGCACCCCTTCGGATCCGAGACACGATGCTTATACCCATCTTTGACTGTCCTTTCCTTTTTTTCCTTCTTTTAACTGGCAACACTTTTTTTTTTCCTTCTTTTAACTGGCGAATTTTCTTTTGATGAAATTAGTTATTTTAATTATTTGTTTACTAAGATCCAGCCTTAGTTGATTTGAGGGGAGTTTTCTGAGTCCTGTATATTTTGTCTGGCGTTAGCAAAAATCAAGTACTGTACAGTACATACGGCGTTTGTCATCATTAAAAAGGGTAGAGAATAGGTAAGTAGAATAGGTAGAGAGATTAGTTAAATAGGATAGGTAAAGAGAACTTGAATGGGCAAGAACATAAACACAGATTGCATCATATTGAGAAAGTGTGACCTCAGAGGTATTATACGTACAACAGAATAAAAAACCTAACCAAAAATTTCCTTCTATCATCATCATCATCATTATAGTATTCATTTATGATTCCCAAGAGATTCCCAGCACATGTATAATAATGTGAAAGCCCTGTATAATAATGTGTATAAGCCCGGTCGACCTCACGTACAGTATAGTAAAGTTTATGATCCATGTTGTTAGTACTTTGTAACAGTCTAGTATTGGAAGGAAATTATTTGGTGTGAAGTTTTGGTTGTGACTGTTCGTGTACATTACCCACTGTGGGACGGCACCGGTTTATAGGTATTTGTATCAGTGTCCCGGTAGCCTGGTGGTCTAGTTTGAAGGCAACTTTTACTCCACATCCCACGCACTGTCTTCACTGGAGTGGGAGTTTGCTTTTTGCATTTTAATCAATTAATTTATTTATTGTTATTTTCTTTTTACGAGAGCGAGGTTTATATATAATTTTTTTCCTTTCTCGATACAACGGTTCCTGATGATTTATGTGACTGGAACCCGGCTCTGCTTTGAAAATAATAATAATAATAATAATAAAAACTTGATACTTTTTGTGGAGGAAAATCGTCCACTGCTTCGACATGAGCAAGAAATGATTTTAGTAGCGAGGTCATGGAGTAACACAAACCTACGAACCAGTACAAACTCATTGAGATGCTTTATGAATACCGGTCCTGCTGAACCATAAGTAGTAGTTAGTGTCAGCCAAATACAGCATCTGGTTCAGTGTCGTTGTAGTGACTTATATATTAAAAAAAAAAAAAAAAAAAAAAAAAAAAAAAAAAGCCTCTACCGATGATAAACCTTTCACTTCAACATTGTACAGTTGGCGTCAAAAGTCGTGTCGCCACATCTGCCAAGTCCTGAAGTTCTGTGTGGAAATATAAGCTTCACAGGCTTGTATACCGAAGAACCAGAGAAGTTTACTAATTTGCCCTTCGATGTTGTAATTTAATATATGGTAATTGTGTTGGTTCAATGAATATCCATTATGTTATCTTTCAAGAAACGCTAAGTGAGGCGACACGACTTTTGCCGCTGACTGTACACCGGTTGGCATATTGACCCAAACGTTTACCCTTCAATGTAGTTCAGTCTCACACCAACACACTCACACCAACACACTCACACACCAACACACTCACACACCAACACACTCACACACCAACACACTCACACACCAACACACTCACACACCAACACACTCACACCAACACACTCACACACCAACACACTCACACACCAACACACTCACACACCAACACACTCACACACCAACACACTCACACACCAACACTCACACACCAACACACTCACACACCAACACACTCACACACCAACACACTCACACACCAACACACTCACACACCAACACACTCACACACCAACACACTCACACACCAACACACTCACACACCAACACACTCACACACCAACACTCACACACCAACACACTCACACACCAACACACTCACACACCAACACACTCACACACCAACACACTCACACACCAACACACTCACACACCAACACACTCACACACCAACACTCACACACCAACACTCACACACCAACACTCACACACCAACACTCTCACACCAACACACACACACCAACACTCACACCAACACACACACACCAACACTCACACACCAACACTCACACACCAACACTCACACACCAACACACTCACACCAACACTCTCACACCAACACTCTCACACATCAACACACTCACACATCAACACACTCACACCAACACACTCACACCAACACACTCACACCAACACACTCACACACCAACACACTCACACACCAACACACTCACACACCAACACACTCACACACCAACACCCTCACACACCAACACACTCACACACCAACACACTCACACACCAACACACTCACACACCAACACACTCACACACCAACACTCACACCAACACACTCACACCAACACTCACACACCAACACTCACACACCAACACTCACACACCAACACTCACACACCAACACTCACACACCAACACTCTCACACCAACACTCTCACACACCAACACTCTCACACACCAACACACTCACACCAACACACTCACACCAACACACTCACACACCAACACACTCACACACCAACACACTCACACACCAACACACTCACACCAACACACTCACACCAACACTCACACACCAACACTCTCACACCAACACTCTCACACCAACACACTCACGGCCTGGACACTGTAGCAAACAATTATAAGTTGGGAATTGTGAGCCTTGCAAGTCAATCAGTGGTTGAAGGTATACCGTTAATTAAGGGACCCTGGGATGTAGTCCGAAAATTGAAGGTTATTGAGTCCTACAAACATTGCCACAAAACACCAACTATATCGAAGGAGCTCGTTTCGTAGCATAGTCAGGAAGAATCAGAAGCCTCCAACTCTCATACACGATCACAGGGTCCTTAATTGACTGAGGTACTGTTATCATTCCAAGGCGTGTTTTATAATGCTAATATTGTTAATGTGGAAAGTGTATTGGTGTATGGTTAAGTTTTAGATAATATGTAAACTCGTCTTCAGCACTGTGATAGAATGTAAGATGATTTGTGCCACTTGTAGCTAGCTGCCCCCGTCATCACTTTCATACGTACACACCATGTTGAAAGCAAAACAGTCCTTTATATTTGTGTGTGTGTGTGTGTGTGTGTGTGTGTGTGTGTGTGTGTGTGTGTGTGTGTGTGTGTGTGTGTAGTACAGGTCGTGAGGGAAACTGTAACTCTCTCTCTGATTGTCCGTGGCAAAAAGTGCTTGCCTTTGGGTTCGAGAATGAGCTTTTGTTCCCATATGAATGATGGATGAGGAAAAGAAAAACATCTGTGGTCCTTCAACTCCTTCTCGTAGTCATTCCTGCGTCCCCTGCCAGAAAGCCAGCCAGCCAGCCAGCCTTGCGGTCTTGTGGATGTGCCTGCATGTGTGACCTGAGGGTGTGGCTGGAATAGTGAATAGGCCGAGTGAAATCACTGGAATAGCCCGGTGACTGCACGGATCATAAAGAGTAGAAAGGCCTCCACTCACAAAGGGAGAACAACGAGTAGATATTTTCCAATGGATGAGGACAACACGAACTTTTTTTTTTTTTTTTAAGGTTGAAGTGGAAAACAGTTCACAGTCGATGTAGAACTTGGCGCGCATCATCTTGTTGTTGATAAGAAAATAGCTGATTTAATTTGTAGATAACTTTATATTTGAAGACCACCATTTCCATATCAGGTTGTGAGTGATTTAATTAAGCGAAAGGCACACAGCTTACATCCGTTTGGAAAGGAAGGGGAGGGAAGGAAGTTACAAAAGGAAGATGTGATTAAAAGACGCGGTGCAAGCAGAACTATAATTTATTAAAGAACTTGGAGGGAGAGAATAAAGTAAACGAGGGAGACAAAAGAAAGTGAACGAGGAATAGGGTCAAGTCAGAAATAATAGAGGGTGTGGGAGGCAGTGATGGAGGAGTGTAGGTGTAGGAGAGAGGGAGATAGGAATGTAGATGAAGAAGGAGGGGGAGAGAGAGAGAGAGAGGGAGCTAGGAGTGGGGATGGAGGGTAAGATAGAGAGTGAGTGAGAGCTGGGACTGTGGGTAGAGGCGGAGAGGGAGAAAAAGAGAGAGAAAGAAAGAGCTAGGAGTGTGGGTGAAGTGGAGAGTGAACTAGGAGTGTAGGTGGAGGAGACGTGGGAGAGAGAGAGAGCTGGGAATGTAGGTAGAGGAGGAGAGTGGGGGGGGGGAAGAGATTTGAGTGTGAGTGGAGAGAGGGAGAGGGAGAGAGAGAGAGCAGGAGTGTGGTTGAAGGCACGTGAGGGAAAAGGGGAAATGAAAATGCATGGTAACAGGAAATGAAAGGAGGATGTGAAGGGAGAAAGGGGCCAAGATATAAACGGATTAATCAATGACTAAGAGACGGAACTAAGGATGCAAAGGAAAAAAAATAACCGTATTGACTAAAGCAGACAGATTAAATAAAGGATGGATGTGTGTGTGTGTATGTAACTCGTAAAGATTTGAAAGACCAGATGAGAGTGAGGTGGGTATGATGTGTTGGATCCGGGAGGAGTGGGAGTGGAAGGGAGAGGGAAGGAGAGAGGACACGAGAGGAGGAGATAAAGAAGGAGGGAAGGCAAGGAGAGAAAAGGAGGGGAAGGGAGACAAGGAGTGAAATAAATGAAGGGAAAGGGAAACAAAGAGAGAAATAGAGGTAAGGGGAAACAAGGAGAAAAATGCAGGTGAGGGTAGACAAAGAGAGAGAGATCTGAGGGTACTGGACTAGGAGGGAGGAGAGGGGAAGGGGAGACAAGGAGAGAAATGGAGGAGAAGGAGAAGGAGAAGGAGAAGGAGAATGAGGAGGAGGAGAGAGGAGGAGGAGGAGGAGGAGGAGGAGGAGAGAGGAGGGGTAGGGGTCATCCAGGCAGCTAGTCAGTTCCGGTGCAATGTCCGCCCCTCACCCCGACGACCCACCCTAAGCCTTTCCTATTCTTGGTCACCTGCCAACCTGCCTTCCTGTCTTCCATCCTCTTATTTCTTCCTTCTCTCTCTCCTGCCCTCCTCTCTCCCTCTCTCTCCTGCCCTACTCTCTCCCTCTCTCTCTCTCCTGCCCTCCTCTCTCCCTCTCTCTCTCTCCTGCCCTCCTCTCTCCCTCTCTCTCCTGCCCTCCTCTTTCCCTCTCTCTCCTGCCCTCCTCTCTCCCTCTCTCTCCTGCCCTCCTCTCTCCCTCTCTCTCCTGCCCTCCTCTTTCCCTCTCTCTCTCCTGCCCTCCTCTCTCCCTTCCTTATTCTTTCCTTTCCCCGCCTCCCATTGTCTCTCCTTCCCTTCTATCTCCTTCCCTTCTGTCTCATCCCCTCCCCTCTTCCTCTCTCTCTTGCCCTTCTCTCTCATCCCCTTCTCTTTCCTTATCCATCTCCCTCCTCTCCTCTATATAACACTGCTTAAACATTACAACGAATAAGCAAACTTTCATTGGAGGTTTCGGTAGCTGGTGATATTGTGGCCACCAAACATAAAATAAACACACACCCTGACATATTATAATAATTTACCGGTACTCTGACAGGTGTGGTTTTCTGGGCGTTCCTCTCGCTTCAAGTATATATATGCCTGTTTGAAAGTTTTGACTTGCCTTTGCTTGCGATAACACAACTGGTTCGGAGGTAGTGTGAGAGTTGGCACATAAATATTAATTAGTTAT